>JAQGBJ010000510.1:0-39003 GCA_034698345.1 Sphaeridia pumilis | reverse complement strand
TCTCTAATTCTTTTCTGTCCTATTCCAACATCCCCGTGAGAGGGAAATGATCATCGCAAAATCTATATTTCCATCCTTTAAATCTGTTCCGATCCCCTTGAAATAGCCTGAAAAACTTCCAAATTATTTCCGCCATCAACTTCAAAATCACCATTCATCCATCCTTCATCATCAGCTCCAAATTTCACCGGTAAGCCAAGGGCCGTTTCCTTCATTATGCCGTATACACAATTGTCGATTTCTAAACACACTTTTCGCTTACTTTATACTAACCGTTCAACTTCCACAGGTTGCTTTCTCCATCAAAGGAAAACATCCGTTTGGAATCATACAAAAGCCTTCTCCCACCAAATTCACTTTTACGCACCGACTTCTTCATAATGTCTCAATCCAATTGGCAATCGTCATGGACGACCCAAAGCAACATCCATGCCAACGATGAGGACATGGCATCGGCATCGGAGCAGCATTACAACACGTATGTCTTAAAACCAAGGCCACTATCTTATCTTTCAGTCAGTCAGCGTTTATCGATATCCTCACTCTTCATTCGCATTGCACACTCGGCTTTATTACATTGCTGATAGACGTTCATTCGACTGATAAACACGAACTGAAACTTGAAGCTGTCCCACTTACGGCGTTCAACAAAACTTTTGTTTGCTGTTGTAGCTTATCGCCATCCCACACTTCTTCAGGCGACCAAGAGGTACCAGGAACTTCGCCAAGGCCAGCGCTTCAATCTCCATACGGGGAAACTATGGACGATTCAGAAGTACCAGGGTCCCCAAGGCAGACCACGTGGCATCCTCAGGAGGAAGAACCTGATGTGGAAATGCATGCCAGAGCGCCCACAATTGCAAGTACCAGCACCGGCGCTGGTTCTGCTACTTGGCCTTCCAACCAAGAGGGTACTGCAAGTTCCGATTCTGAGCCATCTGAACCATGGGACTACCTGCTGCCAGGTAATGAAGCACTAAGAGATAGATTTGAACAAGCAAGATTTTTTGTCTTGTCGGGAGTTGATGAAGACTCCGAAGGTTTAATGTACATGTTCAATGATCTTCCATGAAACTTAAAAGACTGAATACATTAAGTTTGTTTCGCTGTACATGTTAATAGTGTTAATAAGTCCTCTAGTGAGAGGCAAATCAGCTCAGGGGGAAAAACTGCAAGTCAGGTACTTTTCGTAGGACGTCGTGGAGCATATGGTACCAACTTTTTGATTCCACACTTCTTAATGGCGTTAAGAAAGTAATTCCACCGACCGCCTCAGCCTACGAAGGGTACCCGACTTCCAGTTTTTCCCCCTGACCTTATTTGTAAGCTGACTGTTGTACTCGTTTGGACCGGAGATGGACTGGTGTGGTGGTTGAATATGGGGCAGAGCTGATTGTACAAACTTCGAATCCTTTCAAGCCATTTTGCCGAATGGTTAATTCTGTTTTAAGCTCCAAGCAATATTGTAATCTGTGACTGACCCAACCTGATACCAGCGTCTTCGGTTTCGGCCTGGTATCCAGAAGGTTAGAAGTACTTGCTCTATTTCTTAGGTTTACAAAGAGTGTTAGTTATTTGGCAAAATCCCGGTTTGTAAAGAATGTCATGTAAACTTTCTAGTCGCTTCCGCTTTCACCTCATGGCAGTCCAGGTATTTTAAATGCTTTTTACGATTGCACGTTGGTTAGTTCAGAAACTGGGAATGTTAGCAATAAGAAAACAGTTTAATGTTAAGGTGTTCGTATCACCTCAGGTATCAAGTTCCATCAGAGCTTTGAACGACATTTGCAAAACTTTGTGATTGATAGTCTTTGGTTAGGTTGTACTAGTGTCTGCGTGTAAACACATGTGATCGACGACTCTCGCTGTGTTTACATCATCAGCTAATACCATGTACTCAAACTTGAAATTGATAATAGTGATTTGTAGTTATCGATAAGTTGTTGATGTAATAGGGTTAAGACTGAATTAATGCCTGGGATGGCAACCCTGTAACTTGTCACTTGTGTATTGAAAAGGATATCCCGTACTTGTATTTGTTACCATTATTGATGCTTTTCTGTTTTCTGTACTAATCAAGGTGTGCTTGTAAGAAGCCATCGAAACAAACCTCATGTATTCCGTGAATTGCAGAAGATGGATTAAATATTAAATAGATTTTTTAAGGTGGCAACTTTTACCCTCTCGAGCTGGATCATGGGCCAGCAGCGAGCCCATAGAGTAAAATGGCAATGAAATGTACTCGATGGCTTTGCGCCCCAACCTATATTCAATGATTACGTAACCACATCTCATTCGCATCTTCTCCTCCCTCATCTCCCTCACACAACGATACACAACGTTTATAAAAACACGCCCTCGGGGGATGAATTCGCCATTAAATCACATGCCGAATCACATAATGTGGGCAGGTCTCATTATACAACTGGGGCTGCTGAATGGACATCTCGCCAGGTAACTCAACCCTTTGAGTGAGAAGAATCGAGAAGATCTCTTGGACCAGCATGGCATTTAGCGGTGAGAAACGACAGTCTCGTATGGTCTGTCGTATGCAGAGGGTTGAAGTAGTGGAGTGAAGTTAGGCGAAAATTTAGCTTTAAGTTAGTCAGCATGAACAAGTTTTAGTTTTACTACCATTCAGCTTTAGAATTTAGAAACCTTTAGTCAGTTTACCAAAAGATTTGTTCTAGTCCAATCTTTCCGGTAGAGTCATCAACAGTTTTATGTAGTTTCAAAATTGGCGAATTTCGCTTCCATCATTCAATTGATTTTTGCCACATTCCCAGTGAGAGCTCAATGGGCTCGTTTGTTTGTATTCGTCGTAAGTACGTGTTGTGACGAAGTGGTTGCGTGCGCTATTGACTAGTGTCATGTGCCTCTTGAAGAGTTCCATCGAATCACTTTGACAATCTCATGTACTTTCTACTTAATAATAGTGTATTATAGCGTATTTAATCAATCAGACCACCACATTTCCGACACAAATTCCGCTTGTCCAGTAAGTATATATACAAAATTTTAATTACCTAGTTTTAGTCGTTTTTAAAACTCCAGAAAAGCCTTCGTAGACCACTTATCAAAGAAATGCCAATTTTTAAACCCCACGTCATTTTAACGCAGATCCTCCTGAGCAGACTAGTGAGTGCCTTGATGAAATCTTCCGGCTTTGCGGTCCCAACCAGAATTTTCGCTAGAAATTGCATACGAACACAAAATGCATCCTCTACCGCCACCATCACCGGGCGACAACAACAATAGCGCCGACAACCCAGGCGAATCTAGTGAAAATCAAGGCGCAGAACACCGAGTGACCTTGTAAGTATCCAAAGCGCTTGATTAAATGTACGTTGTATTAAGGCGTAAGACTCGACACTTGAATGAAGGACCGCTACCGAAATAGATGGCGTTCGTGTCGAAATTTTGTTTTAAAACCTCTGACCCATTCCAGCTCTCTCTTGATGCCCCAGCACCACCATCAGCAGCAAGTCTTCTCCTCGGACGACCAAGAGCAAGGGGACCAAGTAGTGCCGGACATGATATTCGACCCGGAGCTGGCTCCTCCCCAACCTAAGAAGCCAAAGCCCTCTGCTGGCGGATATGGAACATCACAACTGGAGGAGAATGAGAGCAGCGCCACGCCATCTGGGGACAACAATAGGAGCGCGGCGCGCGAGTCTCTCATCGGTGCACCGTTTCTGATGCCGGAGAGCAGCGCAACGCCATCTGAGTACAACAATTGGAGCGCTGGGCGCTCGCCTTCTCCTGAAGTGCTACAGCACTTCGTTTCAGGGTTGCAGATGCCAGTTGACGCCGCTGTCAGCCCCAGCCCATCGAGCCCTGAACCGGAAGAAGAATATGGACGTCCTCTGACACCGTCCCTTGAAGAATGGACTGATCAGGGTCAGGAGGACGGTGCGCAAGATCGAGACAATAGGGTAATTGATTCCGTTTTAAATGCAAGGGCGTCTACTAGTTCAGTACAAAGTCGCGTCGGTAGTCAGTCAGCCGACGAAGGCAATTTAGAAGAAACCATGGCTATTTCCATGTAACGCAAAGACTGCCGCAATGTTTGTTTCGTTGAATATTTTTAATCACTTGAACCTTGTAATCGAGTCAGTTGTGTATCTGATCTCTTTAATCACTTGAGCGGAGCGCTTTAATCCTGCGAGTTATGTGTATTGTAAACCAGTGTATTCGCCATAGTCAAGGAGGCCTCAGGACAATCCCTGCAATATAAATGTATAGCGTCGTCGAACAAAGTCAATATCGATTGAACCTTTAATGTGCCTTAGTAATGCCAGAGCGAGTGAGAAAAACACAATTGTCAAATTAATACTGTAGGACAGTATAATTGTATATATAATTGTTATTCCATGTCGGAGAGTCGATAGAAATTGTACTAGATTTTTATCTCGTTTCTTGCTAATACTTTAGCTCTTGAAAAGTCAGGGCAAAGTACCAAGAGCTCCTGAAGCGTCAAAACAGTCACAATAGGTTGTCATTTATTATAGTCATTGTTGGTTCGACTAGTGGGACAGTATTAAATATTGTGGGCGATTAATGATATTATATTATGCGGGCCGCTACAGTTCCGGTTGAAGTTGATCAAATGGGCTGACCCCCCAAAAATGAGCTCTAGTTGCAAGAGCGAATTTATAGAGTCAATAATTATATGTACATTAACAAAGCACTGCCTTTGAAGTCACGTTTGTACCAAGAAGTTCCGTCAGAATCTCACAAAATGGCTGTTGCTACAGTTTACAAATTGTGTATAAATCTTGCTCAAGTTGTTGTAGCCTTGATAGAGTATGTACTTATGAAACAAGAAATACTTGTGTGGTACCTTTACTTGCTGCTAAGAGACATTAAGGTATTGATTTGATACGCATTGATTGTTAGCTGAAAAATATACAAGTCCATAAAATGATGTAAAGGAGCGGAACTCAAGACTGGTAGCGTAGAATTTCGGTAGCTGTGAACTTGTTATAATGTAAATATGCATTGGGCCTGGGCCTTATGAGCCGAGCCCAATCGAACCGATTCAATGAACGGTTTTTGTAATGCAGCCAACGAAACAAACAATTTTGCGCGTCAGCTAAATTAAATACAATCAAAATGGCAAAGGGGTGAACTGTCATATAATGATAGTAGTTGTAGAGTGTAGAGGCATTGAATGATAATAAAAATGAACCTGTCTTTGCCATAATCAGTTGTAGTCATTCCGTGTTTTAGTAACTCAAGCTGATATATACTATACAAAGATAACAAGTCAGAAGCAAACTCCCATACATTTGTACGAGTCATGATGTCACCAATTGCCTCACTGACTGACTGAGATGATACCAAGAGCAAGAACAAGTTTATTTGGGAAAGGAAACAAACAACTGCAGAATACAAGTTGATCGTATTGTTTGTGAACCGATCGCTAATGTCAAAGGTCACAGTCAGCTAATAAAAATCATATACGAAGCTTGCTAAAATTCTGCCACCTTCCTCCAGGAGTTTTGCGGGTTAAATCAGCGGGCAACGTGTGTGAGAAAAACGGTCGCGCTTCCAGTCTTTTTAGCATTACCAGCCATCACTTTCTTCAGCAGCTTTCCTTCATGTGCCGACCATTTGGAGTCGTTTTCAGATTGCAATTTGTGTCCACAATATTACGTCCATATAAATACCGTTTTGCAGGCAAAATGTTTCTATGTATTCCCGAATCCAGTAAATGAGCAGAGTCTGGATGGGAAAAGTCGAGAGAAGCGAATTGTGCGGTGGATGGATAATCGCCATGTTATTCAGGACGCTTACAAGGTTTGTAGTTCCGGCGCGCGGCGGCCCATAGCATTGTGTCATACTAAAATACTGGTGAAGGGTGAAGATGATCAAAACCATCGACTTGGAGCGGTCCTCTGGTCGCTCATTTCTATGCACAGTAAATAGTGCCTCTGCCACGGCACGGCAATTGGAGATGAGCATATAATCATACATCGCTTCTACTTTAACCGGCTTGGCTTGACTGGAAGAACGCCTGTCATTCGTGTTGTGGTCGCTGGAGTGGATAGTTGGAGATCAGTTGCTGCTAGAGTTTTAGATTGCTTGTGGAGGCCTTGCGCGTTCATGGGATTCACGCTACTTCATCGCCGAGACCAACAAATTCAAGTGGCTCTAGTAGAATTACTTTCCTGTATTGACTACTTGGAAGGAGCTCAAGTCCTGCATTTAACTGTCATCCCCCTGGAGTTTCAGTTAAATTGCAACATGTGTTCTCCAAATCCATTCACCACCGCCGCAGGTCAGCAACGGCTCAACAGGTATGTCGATTTTTGCAACTCATTTTCATTCCAATACCGTCGGTCCTGTGCGGCGATGAACTTCAGAAACCTCGCTGACTTCTACCGCTCCAGCGGTACAGACTGTACCAAAATTGAGCCTTTTCTATAGAAGAGACATTGATGAGATCATCATTGAGATAATCTTGTTGCGAATTTTGCAGGGTGGAGTTGGACCAAGTTGTGCCGAGTAGCCACGGAACTGACGACACCAAGACTGAGACCATCGAACAAGACCAAATAGTTCCTAATATCGAAAACGCCGTTGTACAGCCCTCGACTGGAAACAGTATGGAAACATCATTGCTTCCCAATGCTTCCAGGGTCAACGCTCATCAAGGTCAGCCGGAAATTTCACAACTTCCAGTGTTCACCCGCTACTTTCACCCAGCCGAAAACTTGGCAAGATTTTCTGACAGGATCCTGGAACCTGCCTCGGCCTCGGTTGCAGAAGATTCGATCGACCTGAGTAACTTGGCTCAGACCCCATGACATAGGCTTCGAGGTCTTTCTAACATAAAGTCTGTCGTAAACAACTTTTACTATATTTTACCTAGTCTGATATTCCTATCCGAAATTGATGAGGCCAACTACCAGAATGTGCTCAAAATATATCTAAACTTAATCTACGCAAGTTTTGGGCTCAAAGAAAGTTGCATTTCTGCAAACTGAGTATTCTTTTTGTTTTAAATCATAATGCAATTTGTTGATAATAAATTGTCCGTAATTGACTGATTTCAAAATCATATTGATTGACTTCATTACCTTCATCCGCCATTTTGACTCACATTTTGTCAGTTGCGAAGACAAAGGAGATCACATGTGTAACTTATACTCAGTGTAAGAGAAGAAGAATGCAAAGCGTGTGCCTTTAACTCCAGTAACTCAAACGCTTCATTTCATCGATATGTTTTTTTTCATCGATATGTAGCGGCACCTCCTTATTGCAAACGTACAACCCTTATGTACAACGGTTCTTAAGAAATCAACAAACTTTAAGCGAAAAACTAGCGAAAAACGCTCCCAAGTTGCGCATCTTCCACGTAAAACAGTTGCACTTTAATCAGCGAGGCAATAGTGCGAATTCATTTAGCTCAGCTTTCATGACAGTATACATCTCTATGTGTCGTGTATACAGGCGTGCAAATCAGCTTCAAGTGCAGTGTTGCCATTTATGGTTTCTACTCGAAGCGCAGCGTGAATAGCTGCGCTGCACATAATTGCCGGCGTGGTTATTTTCACCAGCGTAAATATGTAACTGTTGCTAATGCTTCATCACGTTAGAAATGGTTTGCGAATTTTCTAATAGTATCAGCAGTTATCGAAAGGCGGTTCAGGTTCGACACATTGGGTTTTGCGGGCTTCAAAAACTATCCGGTCAGTCAGTTAGTCATATTCGTATTCAGCGTGTTCACGGTCTTACATGAATATTTCTACTTTCTGCCGAATCTTTTCTTTGAAAATTATTTGCCCATTCTTCTTTGCAGCACACACGGAAAAATCTTGATATGCTTAATCATTCACGAGAAAAGGTTTGAATTCTTTCACTTGGATATTGTCTCACAGCTTGACCCCCGTGACAGGTGAGTTTAAAACGATCTTTTGCGACGTTAAAAGTGGAAGTAGGCTCGAACTGAAGCACAACTATCAGAATTCCCAAATTTGCGGATTTATAAACATGTATTTTAATTGAGATAATGAGAGGACATTTTGTTGTGAATATCTCTGGCCATGCATATCGTAGGTTATAAGGTTCAGGTTCTGGTTTTGCTGATGAGAATGTGAAATCCGCGTTTGCAAACAACTCTGATATAAGCTCGCTCTCGCGATCCCTCGAATCTGCAAAGTCGCATACTCGCTCGCTATGCGTCAGCGATGCGTTCAGTAAATCCATGCCGTTCTTCCACAAAACGGCAGCGAAACGGATATGAATTTGCCAGAGCCAACTATGTATTACATCAAACATTTCCTTGCAAGCCAACAAGCAGCGAACTTCAGTTCAATCCAATAGTAATTTTTATAAGAAAGTCAAAACGAAGTTTTGGAGTTTAAGAGGCACAGTTTGTGAAGGGTTACGTGCATGACGCAGACGTTTCGACCGTTCTTGGTCTTTATCAATGCGGAATTGAATGTAAATTCAAAATGGCGGCTGTTTGAAAACGTTGTTATGCATCTCCTTTCGCCGGCAAAGGAGACACAGACGACAACCCCTGGATCCATTGGACCAAACTGTATTTAGTAATTTTATGTTCCCAAAACTTTATTACGTATATCATATTACATGTTTGCAACAAACCAACTTTGAAACTGTTCCCGACTTTTTCTCAACATTCAAACCTTCATCTTGCTGGTTGATTCCACTTTACATTTCAACGCTGAATGCTGCGGGTCCAATTGTCACCTTGTTTCACCTCATACTGGCCGCCATTGTACGAGCTAAAAATTGCAATTTCAGCACATAGCAAGCTTGAACATACCCGCACACATTATAAAGGTTGCTGAAAGAATTGTTGCGAACATTTTCTCGCTTTGTTTTTGGCCATTCACAGTGTAAGTTTCGAAAATAATATGCTTTGATTGATTCATGTACATATAATGCCGCAAACTCGTACGAGACTATTAATGGCGAGTGTGAATCATATGGACTCGCTCCTGTCCAAAGCTACTTAATAATGTAGCGGACCTGGAAGATGAGCTCGAGTGCTCGTATTGAAACGCTTTGGATTCAACATTGCCAATTCTCCTACTAGTCAAACTTAAGAAGCAGAAAGGGGTTTTTGTCCACCTTCCCTGTCTGCCCATAGGAGAAGCATTATTACGGTTATTGGAGGTTTAATTTAACTTACCACATTGTATTTGGCCGGCTCCTTGGAACTGCTAGCCAGTTCTTCCTTGATCTTCCGACTGACGAAATCAAATCTCAGCCAGCTACAACAGTTTACTGACAGGTTATATATATCCCGCCTTTCAGTTAAAGACTTGCACAAAACCACGTTGGTGCAAGAAATCATTCAAGGTCACGCTCCGAATTAGAGAAAGTTCCTCAGTTTCTAGCTTGAACCGGCATTTCATTCAGCACTTTGATTTCCACAAGCCGTTGCCACCAATCAAGGCCTAAAATGTGTTCCAGGTCTGCACCCGCGGAAACTGCTGAACAGCAGCCAAACAGGTACTTTAAAGTCATTCTGCACATATGATAGTTTAAAAAGTTTTCCGCGCCATCAAAAATTAGATAAATATTAGAAATCATAGATAAACATCAAACTTTAGTCGCTCATCACCCCGTCCTCTTTTTAGCTCACCAATGCCCCGAGGCGACGAACTGGAACAGGTGGTGCCGGCGCTGAGCGCCCCCTACCTTTTCAACTCGGCTACGATCAACGAAGACGACCCAGAACGCCAAAATGACATCATTCCTGATGATGGCGGTGCCGTCGATGCGATCACCAATTCCAACGGCCACGAGAGTGTCGACCAACGTGAGAGCTTTGAGAATCAACAAGACTTAGTAGCCCCCACCTCACACATTCTCAGTGAAACTTTTTCTAGCGCTATTATAGAAAAATTTTGCAACAAAATCTTGGAGCATGTAGCTGGAATGGAGTCAGAAGAGCTTCTAGTACGGGTAGATATCAAAAACAGGGATTGATGGTCTTGTCGACATTTTATATATTTCTGCCCAAATCCATTCAGTCTGTGCATCAAATAGCTTTTTATTTCACTTGGTCTTCCAACCTGTCTGTCTTCTTGTTTTGGTACTTTTAACTCTAGAATAAGTTGACAACTTTCAATAAACTCACTCAGTCTTTTGACTGCCATGATTTCGATGCAACCAAGAGTTTTCTAAAAAACCCCAAAACCTAGAACGTGCGTGCTTTGACGCTTCGGAGTATATACCATGACCGCCTGACTCAATGTTCCGAAGGTCAGCTTACCGAGTAAAACCTCTCCTCCAACATGCGTGCATTTCCTGCAGTCTGGAAGCGTGTGAGTGGGTCGTCTCATCTATCCACTTTCGTTTACAAACACAAGAAAGATGAGCATGCTGAATGAATGCGTTATAACAACTGTCCTTGAACCTGCTTCTGCAGTTTGCAAAATATCAGCAGCGTCATAGTGGAGAGCAACGAATTCCATACCGTTGTTGAGAGGATGAGCAAGTCGAGCATTCCGTCAGCATCATTTGCAGCGTTTTCAAAAAACCTCCGTTTATATTTATATAGCTATTTGAAACTTTAGGTCGACCTGGACAAAGTGCTATCAATCACCACGCCATCTGAGGAGTCCGACAATGTCGCCATGTTTCCCATATGATCACGAGCTTCACGTTTTTATCAGGGCTTCAACTTTTCAATTTTATCCAAGTCAGATTCATACAGCAGATCAATACTACTACGGATGGCGAAACCAAAGACTTACCCCGAGCTTTACATTGACTTTTCATTATGCATTACAGCACCTACAATCAAACATTCAGCATGTACAAGTCATCGCACTGACTTACTGAGCGAAATTAATCCACCAACAAGTTGATTTGAAAAGCAAGCCAACACGCGACCAAGACTTTGTCTTGCGCGTGGCGTAAACGTTTGCGATATGTGCTGTATTCCCGCTCAAACGGCAGTATTCCAAGACAATGAAGATATAACATTGGCGAAATCGTAAAGGTTGCTGTTCAGCAAGTGGGCAAATTGCTGTAGCAAACCATAACGATGATCTCTGTCCATCACTCAAGGTTTGGAGTTTGGAGCTCTTTCTCAACATCTTCCTCTTCCCTTACCTTTCCCAAATCTACTACGTTCCATGTCTTGTTGAAAGGCGTCCAGGGAAGAGTTAAAAGTTCCACACCACTGTTGTTAAAAGGGGTAAATTGCTGGCGCTTTTGGGGAGCTCTATTGCTCGTCGTTTCTCAGCAAATTGGACGACGTTTGTCTCTCACCTCACCAAATGTCTGCCGTAATGCTGATATACAGCGGGAGATGAGCTGAAAAGCATGTGGATGGCTATGACGTCTTTTTTGGCTCAGGAGTATTTTTCTCTTTCTGCTCAGGCAAAGACATACCATGGAGCTTGGCGGCATCGCGCTCCAGGCTCCATATAGAACATTCTTTTCCTACTTAATTTAGAAGAAAAGCTCGACTTGCTTACCGAGACTTGAACAGATAGTTTTCACGGTACACGTAGTTAACCCGTGTTTTCAGCAGAGCTTGTTTGGACTTTAAAAGCTTCTTCGAAGTCTCTTGCTGAATTTCCTACGACCGAGAATGTTCGCAATAGCGCCGGCTCAAGTCAATATTCAATGCACCTTCTTTCCTTAAATACTTCTGAGGTGGACGCAAGCGAAGAAGCGCTTGACTCAAGACGCATATATATATACTCAACAATGTTTCAGTCATATGGAACAAAGTCGCGCGCCATGTTCCACTCCACCGACCACATCCACGACTTCCAAAACGCTGTTACGATTTCTCAATGTATCATAATGATTTTAAACGTGCAGATTCCAGTGTAACGTACATAATCCATCTGCTTCTACTGTGCTGCATGTACAGGTGCCGTGATTCAATGAGCTATGTTTTCCATGCACAGACTTGGATTAATATGCATCGGAACTGCAGCACACGCACAAGCATCAAATGTATCTCATTCCACTGCACGCCGGCGAGCCAGCTAACCTTGAATTTTTTCAAGTGCAATTGCACATGCACTTTGTTTCCACTTTCATTTTTGCAAGCTTTTATACACAGCACCCGCCATTGTCCTTTGTTATTTGGAAATCTGAGTTCGGTGTTCCAGCTTCTTGTCGCTTTTGTTCATGGAATAATTTGCAAACGTTTTCCACGCTAAATGTTCGTCTTTTAAAGTCCTTTGCGGACTATCGGATGAACTTTTCGCGAAAAGTTGAGATCTAAAGTCGCTAGCAAACCCTTGACGTCTCCGAAGTAAGCTGGTATACCGATCAGAAGCAGCCTCATGCAATGTTTCCAAGGTTAATTCATCCGAGGTTCAAAAGCTCTCATACGCTCATGCATTTGTGCATTTTCGCAAGTGCGTGTGCTTTTACTTTCCAACCAAACGCAATGAAGATGAGTTTGGCAATGTGTGCCAACTGCAATTCTTGAACTTACGCTTTTGCGAAACATCATCATCATCAGTCATCATCGCCACAGCCAGCAGCGAATTTGGCTGGAAGAAGATCAAGTTCTATGGAAGAGCGTCTCGAGTATGCATCATCGCCAACAGTGAGATGCGGCCTGGAGAAAGTGCCCCCGTCAGCGCCATCTAGGAGGGGGCAACTTTGTTGTCTTTACAACAGAAGCGATCACAATTTCACCAGTCGTGTTAGATTTCCAACTTCAAATGTATTTCATGCCGAAACCGAGCTTATAGGAGGAGCAGGAGCTAAATGCGACGATTGTTACAGATGACACAAAGCGTTTAGTCGATGTTCCGTTGAACGACATTAACACCAAGCAGCTACATTGAAATAAGAAATGAAGTTATCCGCGGTGTAAGCTGTTCGAAACTGCACCATAAGAAGTCAGAAAAGAATCAAGTCTAGAGCTGTGCTTAACCTCGGAACGAAATCGATATAGCTTACTATCGAGCGAGTTTCATAGTTCAAACCTATCATGATTCTGTCTCTGTCTAAAGAGGTGCAGATATAATTAATTATAACACTTGATCTACGATTGGCATTTGATTGATTTGCGCAAGAAATAAAGTTTGGCCGACTAACACATGATGAGAAGACATTTTATTGATGAAAAATTAAATGTCACAAGGATACAAAAGCTTGAAATGCATGGATAACCCTTGTTACAGGATTCCAGGTTACTTTGAGACATGATTTTAACTGGACTGGAGCAAACATCATATCCGTAAACTAAACGTAGAATTCGAGTAATGTGTTCATAAAAATGAGAGCAACATTCATCCTTCAAATAACATTAGGGATCTCAATGAAAAACAATTGCGAAATGTTACAAAATATCCTACTTTAAAACTAGACAGCTAAAAGTTAGTCTTGGTGAGTCTCTTTGTATATATGCCGCAAGATGAGTTTGGCTTTTGCACGTGGCAAGGGTTTCAATCCGTAACGTTTCAATTCTTTCTGCAGTCAAAGTATAAAACAAAAACCATTAACACTCAAAATATTTTCAAGTAATAAAGTCGTGAAGTGACGTGGAAGTAGGTAAGCAGAGAAAGTCAGGCCACAAAAAGATGGAAACTGTACAATAGCTGGCTGGCAATAATACCTGAAGTAGAGTTGAATTACAATATGAAGCTTACAGAGACATGATCATTAATTCCTTGTTGCCGATTTTCCCTTGCTCCACACATCAAAAAATCTTCAAAGGTTAGAATTCTTGCACTTTGTCATTGTCTCACAGCTTGACCCACGTGACGAGTGAGTTTTAAACGGTCTTTCGCGATACTAAAAGTTGAAGTAGGCTCGAACTCAAGCACAACTCTCGTATTCCCAAAGTTACGGATTTATAAACATGTAGTTGATGGACAGAATGCGAGGATATTTTGTAGTGCATATTTCTGGCCATGCACCTCGTAGGGTATAAGGTTCAGATTTTGATGATAAGAATGAATTTAAATGGCGTTAGCAAACGAGTCTGATATAAGCTCCTCTCGCGATCGCTCAAATCTGCAAAGTTTATATCTGCACACACATAGCTAGCATGAACATACCTGTACATGGTCCAAGTCACCGAATATTTCTCGCTTTGTTTGGGGCGATTTAGTATAAGATTCGGAAATCATATGCTTTAATTGATACATATAATGCCACAAACTCGGACGATACTGGTAATGATGAGTGTGATCATATGGAGCGTGGAGCGACCTAAAACATGAGCTCGATGCTTATCTGTAAAACTCTATGCGTTGAGCATAGTCAATTCCCCTTCCTAGTTGAATTTGGAATCTCAAAGACAGTTCTAAAGGGGTTTTTGTCCACCACCCACACATCCCAATAGGAGAAGCGATTACTACAGTTTCTGGAGGTTCAAGTAACTAACCACATTGTGTGTGGCCGACTCCTTGGAACTGCCGGGCAGTTCTTTGTTGTTCTCTTGACTGGCAACAACAAATCTCAGGCAGCTAGAAAGGTCACCAAAAGTTATAGTTACGAAGGCTTTAACAAAACCACGTTGAATCAAGTCACCATTCAAGCGAAAAACATTCCATAAGTGCCCAGCGGAACCTACAATTACAGCTTCTTCAACTCGGTAAGCTGGAAGTGATACCTCTTGAGCCCTTCTCCATCTAAAGTGACCCTTGAGGTCATCGCCAAACATTTTGCAAGTCCCAACTGTATCGGTAATGGTTATGGCCCAAATGAGTCGATTGAACAACGACTTTTTTGCTCTGCTTAACAGGTTTCTAGCTTGAGCCGGCATTTCATTAAACACGGATTTCCACAAGCCGCTGTCACCAATCAAGGCCTAAAATGTGTTCCAGGACTGCGCCAGCGGAAACTGCCGAACAGCCAAACAGGTACTTGAACGTCATCCTGCACATATGATAGTTAGAACGTTATTACGCGATGAAACATTTGATAAATTTAAAAAACCGTTGATAGACATCAAACTTCAGTGTCTGATCGCTCCATACTTTTTGCAGCTCACCAATGCCCGGAGACAACGAACTGGAACAGGTGGTGCCGGCGCCGGCGTTAAGCGCCCCCTACCTTTTCAACTCGGCTACAATCAAAGAAGACGACCAGATAGTGCCTGGAGATCGCCAAGATACTATCGTTCCTAATGGCGATGTCATCGATGCGCTCACCAATTCCAACGGCCATGGAGGTGACGACCAGCGCGAGGACTTTGAGATCCAAGAATAACCCACCTCACACATTCTCAGTGAAGTGAAACCTTTTCTAGCGATATTATGGAAACATTTTGCAACAGAATCTTGGAGCATGTAGCTGGAATGGAGTCGGAAGAGTTTTAGTACAAGTAGGTATCAAGAAGAGGAAATGAAGGTCTCATCAACATTTTATATATTTCTGCCAAGCTGTAGGAAAATTTTAAATTAAAAAGCATTGAATGTGAATATTCTATTTAACTTTGCTTTCCTGTAACCCATCTTCTTGTGTTGGTCCTTGTAATTGTAATTGCCGAATGAGTTAATAACTTTCAATAAACTGAGTCTCATGGCAACGAACCATGATTTCGATGCAACCAAGAGTTTTCTCGAAAACAACAACAGGTGTGCTGTAGAACGCTTTTCCGTACCATGACCGCCTGGCTCAATGTTGGTCAACTTACCGAATAAAAATTCTTCAACGCTTATGCGTGCATTTCGTGCAGTCTGGGAGCATGTGTGGGGGATCGTCTGCTCTACTCACTTTCTTAGTGCGTCCAACGAAAACATGATGCAGGAGTTCGAAGTTGCGTACTGTTGAACGGGGTAAGTCGCTGGCGCTTTTCAGTAGCTCCATGCCCATCGCACGTTGTTTCTCAGCAAAATGGAAAAGCGTTTGTCTCTCACCTCCCCGCTCTCATGCTCTGCCTCACCAACAGGCTTGCCGTCATGTTGATACACAGCGGAAGATGAGCTGGAAAGCATTTTGGTGCCTACGATGTCTTTTTCGGCTCAGGTGGATGTTTCTCTTTTCGCTCAGGCAAATGCATACCCTGACATGTTGTTTGGCGGCATCGCGGTCCAAGCTCCTAATAAAACTTTGTTGTCCTACTCGCTGTAGAAGAAAAACTCGACTGGCTATTAAGACTTGAACAGATTGGCCGTGTTTGTCTCGTGGCTAGTTTAAGCTAACGTTTCTGATTCTTCGAACAACCAAAAAGTTTTCACGGTAAATTTAGTTAACCTGTGTTCTCAGCAGAGCTCGTTTGGACTTTGAAAGCTTCTTCGAAGTCTCTTGCTGAATTTCCTACGACCGAAAATGCTGGCGATAGCGGCGACGCAAGTCATTATTCAATGCATCTCGCTCATTCTTCCTGATACATTTCTAGCAGTACGCAAGCAAAGAAGCGCTTCAGAAACGACTCGAGACTGGAGACGCATACTCCACAAATGTTTCTGTCATATGCAAGAAAGGCGCGCGCCATGTTACATTCCACCCACCACGTCCATATAGCAACACAACTTCCAAAACGCTGTAGCGATTTCTCAATGTATCATAATGATTTGAAGCGTGCATATTTCAACGTACATAATTGATCCGCTCCTACTGTGCTGCATGTACAGGTGCCATGACTGAATGAGCAATTGTTGCTGAATCGCAAGTACATTGTCAGTACCATTGTACTGATCTCGATCAAAATGTCCAGTGTAGATGCTACTTAAATGCGCTCATACAGAAACACTGATTAAACGAGAGACGTTGTTGAGCCCATTGTGGTGGTTGCTGATTTTTCAGATCGGATATGGACCAACCAAGTGGTACCAAATGCCAGCAGCCGCAGCCTACTTTACCGTATGGCGATCATCATCGAAAAAGACCCGATTCAAGTCCAAAAGATTCCTGATATTTACTCTTCTCCGGGCTAATCAAGACAATCCCATTTGCCATGATCAACAGTCACACTCAGGCTAATCCTTTCGTTAGCCAGGTAAGCTCACTTACATTTAGAAGAAGAGTCATTTGATTTGGCAAGCCTGAAGATTATAGATCGCTATGAAGCTCAAATCGCTATTAACGATGGAGCGACAGCTCTTACAAACGGCAATGTCTTTTGTAAGTCTCGATCATCGATGCCTGCAAAGTATCGTATATTGTTACACTGGATCCTGTTCCACAATTCCATTTCTTCGTTCAAAAACACCGATGGCTGGGATTCGGAATCCCAGCCTGGGAAAATCATATAACGTCACCATATCGTGTATACGCACAGCTTCCTTTGTGCCAGTCTTCCGATGAGCGCTGTGTGTCGCTTTAGTGCGTACAGCGATCTAGTGCCAATCGCAATTCTCCTCACATGAGTCCAGTAAATCCGTGAGCCTTGTAGAATGCAGACAGTCTCACTGACGAAGCAAGAGCATGCTATCAGCTCTTACCCTCATGAAGGCTTCCAACAGAGCCAACACTATCCGGTACCAGCACTGGGAGAACATCCCCAATCGTCACTACTGAACGCGTACAGAGATTAAGCTCCCTCAAGTACAGCCTCAATAAATTACACAAACTATGTCAGCAAAGAATATAAACGTTTTGAAGCTAACCGGGCTCCAACTTGGTGTACTTCTTGTGTTGTTCATTCTGTTAGCTTACTTCCGGCGCGCAATATTCCAACCGTACTTTTTTTAGCAACCGACGTTTCGGGCGAAGAGTATTTTTAATAAAGCTTTCACTCCCAAAACACAGGTACTCATCAGCAGGAGTCTGAATCAAGAGCTCATAGCTTTTTATACGTGCGTTTCTGCAAAATGTGTGTTAGCTATATTGCGAGTCCATAAACTTGATCTTTTGCAAAACATCATCTTAATGGCGAAAAGTAACGCATTCCAGTTAGAGAGAGATATCATACAGCGGTGTCGATATACATGAAACTTATAAATGGAACTTGAATTACGTGATGCCCACCCAGTACGTGTTCCTGTTACTTACTCAAGAGCTCCTTGCTTGTGTACTATAATTTCCATGAAACAGACTTGGATTTGTAATCTGACATAGCCGCACACACACGCATCAAATGTGCATGAGTGCACGCCGACGAACTAGCCTTGAATTTTTTCGCACATTTTCCACTTTCATTCTTGCAAGCTTTTTATACACATCATCCGCCATTCTCCTTTTTATTTGGAAATCTGAGTTCAATGTTCCAACTTCTTGGGTAAAATTATGCTTCTGTTGTGGCTTTCGTTCATGGATATTATAAAAACCCTTTCCACGGTAAATGTTCGTCGTCTAAAGTTGCAGAAACCAGTTGAGTGCCGGTTGAAGTTGAACAAATGGGCTAACCACCCAAAATGAGCTCAGTTGCAAGAGCGACTTCTTAGAGTTATAATTATATGCACATTAACAAAGCACTGTCTTCAAAGGCACGTTTGTACCAACAAGTTCCGTCAGAATCTACAAATGGCTGTTGACTGTTGATACAGTTTACAAATTGTGTATAAATCTTACTCAAGTTGTTGTAGCCTTGAAAGAGTGTGTACTTATGAAACAAGAAATACTTGTCGTATACCTTTACTTGCTCCTGAGCAGCCTTAAGCTATTGATTTGATAAGCATTGATTTGCAAAAGGAAACAAACAAGTGTTGAATACAAGTTGATACCGTCTTGATTGTAAACCAACTACAACATTTCTAATGCCAAAAGTCACAGTCAGCTTAATCAGTAATGATAATCATTTGCGGAACTTCGTAAAATTCCAGAATAATGTAGGAACTTTTTTGGTTGTTGAATCCGCGGGCAACAAGTGTTGTGAGAAAGTGGTACTAACGAACGGTCGCGTTGCTGGCTTCCAATGTCTTTTTAGTATGGTCAGCCATCCCTCTTAGCAGCGTTTCTCCATGTGCTGACCATATCAAGTCTTTTCAACTTTGTGTCCATAATATTTCTTTACATCTAAATATATACCATTTTGCAGGCAAAATATTTTTATTCCAGTAAATCCAGTAAGGTCCAGCAGGGTCTGGATGGGAAGTCGAGAGAAACGAATCCTACTCAACATCGCTGTGGTGTGATTGTCGATGGATGTTTGATCGCCATGTATATGCTTACCTAATTCAGGACGCTGAAAAAGTTTGTTGTTTCAAGGGTTCCTCCGGCGCGCGGCGGCTCACAGCATTTCGTCATATGTACTAAAATGAGGGAGAAAATACTCAAAACCATCGGCGGAGAGCGGTCCTCTAGTTCGCTTAATTCTATGCACAGTGAATAGTGCCTCTGCTAGGGCAAATGAAGATGAGAATCCAGTAACCACATTGCTTTAACCGGCTTGGCTAGAAGAAAGCCGGTCATTTGTGTTGGGGACGCTGGACTGGATAGTTTGAAGATTCAGACTCTGTTTCAGATTGCTGGTGGAGGCCTGCTAGCCCGTCCATAGGATTGACGGTACTCCATCTTCGACCGTCATAAAGAAGTCCAGGCCAGAACTCGGGTTTAATTTCCCCGAGGAATTAATTCAAGTGGCTTTAGTAGACTTACTTACCTGTATTGACAGCTTGGAAGGAGCCGTTTTTACCTCCCAGCCTCACGTTGATTCACGCCGGAGTTTCAATTTAATTGCGATGTGGTCTCTGATACCGTCCACCACCGCCAACCAGCTTCAGCACTCAAGTGAACTAGCGGTTCAGCAACAGCTCAACAGGTAGGTCGATTACTTCAACTGCCATTTTCGTTACAATACCGTCGGTCCGACGCACATGGCCGTCCAGTGCTACCGATGGACTTCAGAAACCCAATTGACTGCTGAAGCTGCAGTGTGCACATTGTGCACAAAATTGAGCCTTTTCTATAGGAGAGACATTGATGAGATCATTCAGTTAATCTTGTTGCGAACATTGCAGCTTTGAAATGGATCAAGTTGTGCCGCCAAGTAGCAGCGGGACTGACGACACGAAGACTGAACAAGACTTGCGCAATCAAGACCAAAGGGTTCCTGATTTAGGAAATTCCATTACACAACCCTCGACTGAAAACGGTCTGGATACATTTCTTCCCACTGCTGGGAACAACGCTCAAGGGCTGCCGGAAATGTCCCAAGCTCCAGTACAGTTCGGTCAGAACTTACCAGCCGAAAATTGGGCGGGATTCTCTGACAGGGTCCTGGAACCTGTCCCACTTGCGGAAGAGTCGTTTGATCTGAGTAACTCGACTTAGGCCCTGTGACATAAGCCCTGAGGTTGAACATAAAGTCTCTCGGGAACAAGCTTTTACTATACTCCACCGAGTTTTGTGTTCCTATCTGCTTAATTGATAAAACCATAACCACCAGAATTTGCTCAAAATATATGTAGAATGAATCTATGCTAGTTGTTGGAATCAAACGAAGTTACATTTCTGCACATTGATTATTTCTTTCGTTTTAAATCGTTATTTAATTTTTTGATAATAAATTGTCCTTATTCGAATGATTTTAAAATTATATTTTGATTTTCTTCTTGTAAATACATTTCGTAAATCGGCATGCGAGGAGCGCATCCGCCATTTCGACTCAAGTTGCGAAGCCAAGTCAGTTGCAAAGACAGATGAGATCTAATGTGTAACGTAGTGTAAAGGGAAAAAGGTTGCAACAAAGAAGCGCGTGCATTTAGCGCCAGTAACTTTAACGTTTCATTTCACCCATATGTTATTCTCTGTCTAGCGGCACCTCCTTGGTAGAAACTCAAAACCCTTACATAGCTTCCCAGGAAATCAACCAACTAACTGCATGCGTAAAATCGCCAAAACGCTGCAAATTGTGCATCTGCGGATATGAATTTGCCAGTGCTGTTATATCAAAGATTTTTGTAATTTCTTCTGCAAGGCAACAAGCAGTGAACTTGAATCCAGTCTAATACTATTTTGTGTGCTCCCGTCTACATATAGATTTGTTGACAATATACGTAACTTGTTCTCGATACTTTCTCAACATTCCGGAATTATGGACATAAGAACGACAAGAATCGCTCAAATTTGCCAAAAATGACATCGATTTGGAAAACTTTGGAAATGAGACTTTGTGTCCAATGGCCCATCACGTCATTAATAATAAGTCAGACACGTGAAATTTCAGCAGCGGGATAACCATTGCATGAGTAGCCAAATGCCAAGTTTTCAGAGTTTTAGCGCTGATTTTGCAAGGTCTACACTGTGACACATAACTGCCCGGAAAAGACTGCATAACCCTCAGTAATGGACTAGAGTATAAAATTTTTGTAGAAAATGAGTCTTCTGTTTCGACTGGTTTGGGTGAATCCAACTCGACCTTTTGAAACCACACAGGCAATTTCTGTGATAGCTCCAGCGATCCAAGATGTGTCCTGTAACCCCAAGTTCCACTGTCAAAGAGCTGGACACAAACGAAGGAGCAGTTCGGAAACAGCTCAACAGGTATAATCAAAAAAATGTCTCAGCCGTTTGGCATGAAATCGCGCGCTATGTTCCACTCCACTAAATCACGTCCACAACTTCCAAAACGCTGTTACGATTTCTTCTTGTATTTCAACGATTTAAAGCGTGCAGATTCAGTGCAGATTCCATCCAAGCACATGGTCAGTACCAGTGTACTCAGACCAAGATGTGCATTGTGGCTATAAATGCTGCTGCTGCTTGATTATGAACTCATACAGAACCGCTCATTATTAAAGGTCCTTTCTGAACCTTCCGCAGCTTTCCAGCAGAAAGCTCCCATACAAACGGCGACTCCTCCCGGGCGACTTCAAAAAAAGATCCCTGGAAAAATATTGTTTACGGGATCCTGTAAGTGCCCTATTTTCTTTTGGAAAAATCTCGATTATCGATGGCTGGAGAATGTCGTATATTATTTGACTGGATCCTGTAAGCGCACAATACCATTACCTCTGTAAAAATCTGAAACACCGACGCCTGAAAAAATTATGCATCTTCACCGTACCCTGTATACGCACAGTTCTTTTTAGTTCGTGCCAATCTTCCGATGAGCGCTGTAAAACCCTTCGGTGCGTACCGCGATGATGGGCCAAGTAGTACAGGTAGTCAGATTTAACTCGCACATTAGAAATAAAAATCGAGTCGTGCTTTATGCACTGAATCATCGATAGAAAAACAGCAGAGGTGTCAGACAGCTTTGAATGAAAATGATGTTTGTTCTCACAAACCTTTATTCCGAAATCAGTAAGCCTTGTAAACTTCTTACAGTCCTACTGAGGGTGCGAGCGCATGCTATAAAGTTTTACTCTTCATGTAGGCTACAAATGGAGTCGACACATTGTGGTTCCAGCAACTGAAAACTGGGAGGCGATCTCCATTCTCCGTTCGGTCCTACAGAATGCGTAATTCATCTTCACCACATACCGCTGCGCTTCGTGGATGCGGGGTGCGAGCCATTCTTCTTTGGACCTTTCCACTGATAGAATAACAAATCCAGTATTCCGGTTGCCAGTAGCAGTCACACCAACATCCCCATAAGTGGGTTGGATAGACTCTCACGTCGCCGAATGTACACCGAGGTATCCCCTAAAAGCTGAACACAGTTCTACAAGTGTCTCATTGAATCTATTGAGTCGGCTCGAGCTCGAGACTTGTACCAAGTTTCTTCGCTGTACCACCGACATCCAAACCCTGGCTGGGGCCATTACCGAATATTTTGGGAATTCGCAGCTCAGCAATTGGGGCCCAACTGACTGAGCTTTTCAAGAAGGATTGTCTGATTCTCCTCGTGTAGTTCGAACCCTAAATCCGCATACCCATCCCGACGTAAACGTTGGTATCTCGTTATCACGCATCAGGGTCCATAATGTGCTCCAGATCTCCTGCAATGGAAACTGCTGAGGAGCAGCGAAGCAAGTAAGTGAAACTATTACTGTACGAATGATATTATGCAATTGTTGACACGTCACCAATAATCAGTCAGATCAACCTTAAACCGTACTTTGCAAATTATCACGTTTTCGCAGCTCAGTAGTGGATCTCTCCGAGCTGGACCAAGTTGTTCCGGAAATGATGCCTGCTATTGCACTCAAAGTAGAAGAAGTTGAAATTGGAAATAGTGGAGATGGAGACCAAAGCGTTCCCACTGTCGAAGCCGTAGAGCTATCCAGCAGCGACGGAGGCTGTCACCAGCGTCAGGACGTTCAAGAGCAGTACTCGCCGTCCATTACTTTTAGCTTCGGAGAGAACGTTACGCCTGAAACCCTAGATGCACTCAGCGACAAGATTTTGGACTGCATAGCTGCAATTAAGCCTGAAGATGTTGTGATTGTAATATCCATTAAGGAAAAGCATTGAATGCCGTTTTCAAAAGTGCAAAATATTCTCGTAGTGTAGACAGTATGCCAGCAGATATTTCATATTTCTTGTAATGATCCACTATTTTTCTCCTCCGTCCGTACTGAACTGATACATATATATACAACGCTTTCACAATAAAACTTTCATTCAGTAAGTCCTTGTCTCTCCTTCCAAAAAATTTCAGTTCCATACTACATACTTGAGCAGTTCGGAATTCAAGCTCTCATACAGCTTCCGCGTAAGGAGTAAGGATTCTACAAACTTGTTTATAGAAATTGCACAAACTACGTCAGCAAGAATATGAACGCTTTGAAGCTAACCGGGCTTGAACCTGGTGCACTTCTGCAAAACAAAGCTTTCTTCCCAAAACACAAGTACCCAAAAGCAAAAGCCTGAATCAAGAGCTCAGACCTTGATATCCGTGCATTTTCCACCAAATGTGTTAGTAGTTGCTCTCGCTTACAGACCCATGAGATGAAGTTGGCAATGGAGGAGTCCATGGACTTGACGTTTGCAAAACATTCCAACTCATCTTCACAGCTACAAGTTCCAGTGATTCCAGCGAGAGAGACATCAAGTAGCGGTTTTCAATATCCATGGAACGGATAACTGGAACTTGAATTACGTCATGCCTACACAAAACGTGTTCCTGCTATGTACTTTAAGAGCTCCTCGTTCATGTGCTATATTTACCATGAACAGAATTGGATTTGTATGCACCTGATGTGTACAAGTAAACGCCGGCGAGCAAGCTAGCCTTGAAATTTTGCAAGTGCAATTGCACATGCACTTTCTGTCCACTTTCATTTTTGCAAGCCCTTTATACACAGCCCCCGCCATTCTCCTTTATTATTTGGAAATCTGAGTCCAGTGTTCCAGCTTCGTCGGTAAACTTTCGTTTGCGGAATAATTTAAAAACTATTTCCACGCTAAATGTTCGTCGTCTAAAGTCCTTAGCGGAATATCGGAAGAACTTTTCGCAAAAATTACAGGTCCAAATTCGCAACGTAAATCTTGACGACTCCGAAGTAAACAATGGTATACCGATCAGAAGCCGTCTCACGCAATGTTTCCAAGGTTAATTCATTCGAGGTTGAAAAGCTCTCAGACGCACATTTCTCAGATGCACTTGTGCATTCGCCCAAGTGCGTGTAGTTTCATTTTCATTCTAACGCAATGAAGATGAGTTTAGCAATGTGTGCCAACTGCAATCCTTGAACTTAAGCTATGCGAAACATCATCATCACAACAGCCAGCAGCGAATGCCGTCGAGGAAGATAAAGTTCCATTAACGAAGAGCGTCCCGTCCTGAGTCTGCATCATCGACAGCAGTGAGATGCGGCCTGGAGAAAGTGCCACCGTCAGCGCCATCTAGAAGGGGGCAACTTTGTTGTGTTTACCACGGAAGTGATCATAATTTCACCAGTCGTGTTAGATTTTCAACTTATAGGAGGAGCAGGAGGAGCTAAATGCGATGAATGTTACATATGACACAAAATGTTCCATTGAACTACATTAATCACAAACAGGTATATATATTGAAATACGAAATAAAGTTATGCAGCGTAAACTGTTTAAAACTTGGAAATTAAGAAGTCAGAAAAGGATGAAGTCTGGAGCTGTACTTAACCTCGGAACGAAATCAATATGGCTTACTATTGAACGAGTTTAAAAATTTAAAACTATCGTGATTTTGTCTAACAAGGTGCAGATCTAAATATAGCACTTGATCTACGATTGGCATTTGATTGATTTGCGCAAGAAATAAATTTTGGACGACTATCACATGATGATGAGACATTTTATTGATGAAAAAGTAATAGTCACAAGGATACAAAAGCTTGAAATGCATGGATAACCCTTGTTACAGGATTCCGGGTTAATTTGAGACATGATTTCAACTGGACTGGAGCAATCATATCCGTAAACTAAACGTAGAATTCGAGTAATGTGTTCATAAAAATGAGAGCAATATTCATCCTTCAAATAACCATTAGGGGTCTCAACGAAAAACAATTGCGAAATGTTACAAAATATCCTACTTTAAAACTAGACAGCTAAAAGTTAGTCTTGGTGAGTCTCTTTGTATATATGCCGCAAGATGAGTTTGGCTTTTGCACGTGGCAAGGGTTTCAATCCGTAACGTTTCAATTCTTTCTGCAGTCAAAGTATAAAACAAAAACCATTAACACTCAAAATATTTTCAAGTAATAAAGTCGTGAAGTGACGTGGAAGTAGGTAAGCAGAGAAAGTCAGGCCACAAAAAGATGGAGACTGTACAATAGCTGGCTGGCAATAATGCCGGAAGTAGAGTTGAATTACAATATGAAGCTTAAAGAGGCAAGAGACAAGCTGAAAGAACCAACTGTTATGGATAGGCGATCCAAAATGCCTTTACTTTAAAGCTAAATGGAAATGAATCTTCAAAAGTACGGAAGCATGACCATAACCGGTACAGCATGGGCCAGGGCCCAGAAGAACAGGAACACGAGCGCCAAAATTACCTTTAGAATGGGAGTATCTATTAAGCTGTAGTTGAGCATCGGCGTTTTATTATTTTCTTCTCTTCTAGCACATTGTTGAGATTGGGGAACCTTCGGAGTCCTGTACATATCCACGTCGCTAGGTTGCGATGACGAGGGCATGAATTCGTTTTCAGTGTTACAGTCGAATTCAGAGTCACTTTGTTGTTTCTTGGTTATTTTCCTCGATCCACCTTTGGTAGTCTTCTTGGCGGGTTGCAAAGCCTCTGGCTCATCAACGATGTTATCGAGCGACTTCCTCGCTTTCCTCTTCTGAGCGGGCTTCTTTTTTTCTGGCTGGCTCTGGGCTGGAAATGATGGTGTGGGTATCAACGTTCTGGAAATTCGCCGAGAACTTGGGAAATCAGGTACACGGATAGGCGAACAGTCGTAAGGTTTTCCTCCACTTGGAGACGTGGGAGGAAAGTTTAGCAAATTTTCATCGTCTGGTAAGTTGGCGAAGAACAAGTCATCTGCAGTCTTGTTCCAGATGGAGGTCATGGGAATCGCCGGTGACCTATCGGCGTCATCAGGTTTCCAACATGGCGTGCTGGCCTCTGTCTTGGAAGAAGTCCTATTGTCCTGCTTTTCTGACCCACTGAATGGTGCCGATTCGTTGCATACTTCGTCCTCAAGAACTATGATACTGCAGTCATCATCGTCCCGCTCAGGTGTAATTCGTGTTATGGTACAAGGCCATGATCGTCTCTCTGCCCTATTACTACGTAAGCTCTGGAACGTCTTGTCATTGAAGCTTCTCTCTTCCTCTTCAAACAAATCCGGTGAAACAGCCCCGCTGTTGTCTGACCCGAATCTATGATTCAAGTTGCAAAAGTCGTCTTCCAGTTCGACGAATCGCTCTGACGAAAGTTTCTCTCGACTCATTTCAGTTGATAAGGATACAGGACTTAAACATTCTGTTTGTGCGTATGATTCAGTCACGCTTGTGGCATCCGTCTGGACAGCTTGGTCTTTAGCGTTTTCAGCTTTCCCATTGTCAGAGCTAGCTCCGTTTGAAGAGTTTTGAGAAGGTGATTGAATTCGCAGATTGTACTTCTTCCCAAGCTCTTCCAAGTCTGCTAGATCCTTCTCTGTAATTTTACTTGAATCAAAACCCGGTGGAGATATCCGACCGCTATAGATATAGCACATCATACACTTGACGGCCATGTGAGAGTAGCAGGTAAGTGGAATCACTTCTCGCTTTTTGCCGACAATGCTTTCTTCGTAAACAACGTCGCCAAGCAACTTGGGACATCTCACTTTCAGAATGACCTTGTGAGCTTTGATCGGTTTCTCCTCACGCCCGTAGACAGTGATATCCGTATCAATATTCTCCAGAAATAGACGCAGAAGGTCATTTCCCAGATCGAGGTGGTCAGACTTGTCCGTTATGATTTTCTTCAACGCACTTCCGACTCCAAAAAACGAAGATAGCTTGCTTTTGATTGGCATGTTGGTGCTGGTACTCGGCGTTGGCGTCGGCGACACTTTCGCGGATTTAGAAGGTTTAATGTCGAACTCAAGTATACTCAAACTGGCGTCTGCAAACGGCTGCTCGATTCTTGGTCGTTTGGCTTCTTGAGATGAAGTTCTTTTGAACAATGAGTAGAAACCGTGACTTGACTGAATTCCTGTAACTTGACTTGTTGTTGTCTGCGTTGACGCTGGCGAACTAGAACTCGATGACGGTTGAGAACTGTTGCTACTACCACTACCTACTTTCTGGAACTCACTTTTGTTATTCTGGCTAGAGAAATAGTTAGATATCAGCAGGCTCTTCTCAGCCTTGACTGGTGACCTTTCGGACTCTTCTTCTTCATTCTTGATTGCCGGTTGCAAATCGATTGCGGGCACAATGGAACACTTGGACTTGTTAGATTCTGTCAGTTTTCTATCCAACTCTTCTTCCTCTTCGGCCGAGTCACAGGGAGTTCCAGCTCGTGACCACAAGGTACATTCCTGGAGCAAGCACAAATAAAACACTTTAGTACAAGTAACAAGTAATAGCTTGGCTGGAAACCTTTGGTTCTATCTGACAAATGCTGACATGTTGTAAATATAACTGGTACCTCGATCAGATACTGTTTCAACCTAAACGGGATATCTTCATGCTTGATTTTATCAATATCGAATGGAAACTCGTAATATTTGGATCTTTTTGCAGAATCAAGAATATTCAGAACTCTTTCGCTCAAGAGCATTTGCCGTTCATTTTCAGTTATGGTCAAGAGTCGCTGATTCGAATGGATCACTTTTTTCCCTTTTCTTGATAATCCTAATGCTGAAGGCTTGTTTCTTCTCATCTTGTCCAACGGAACTTTTTGAGCAGGACCATTGCATATATGTAAAATACTTGAAGTCCTGTCCTAACCACTTCTGAAGTTAAGCTTTTCTGTTCGGTTCGTACACCTTGGACCTGTAAAAATGCAATTGAAAATTTCGATTACCTTCTTTGATTCCAACAAAACACAATAATTTGTCCAATTAAATAAATCTTATATCATCGAAGTGACGCTGTTCCTGCGCGTCTTACCTATTTCTAGCGGCTGTTCGTTGACTTCCGTCAGTTTTGGTTTCGATGACCCACTTCCTCGCGATTTCCTCCTCCAGCAGAGCCAATGCCCGTTTTCAACGAACTTGTATGTTTTCCCGTAAAATCCCGCGATCCGCCGATGCGAAATGTTCGTTCGCGCGTCATAACAAGGATGTCTGCGCGCCTGCTCGTTTACCTGATTGCCGAAGGATTCTTACTAATTTCATTTCGTACGCAAGCTGAAACTTAATTTGACATGGACGTAACAATGTTGATACAATATTCCCTATAGCTGATAGTATAGGATTAAATTGAATTTTGTACAGTTAATTTATTGTTACAATGACTTCTCTACCGACTACATAACTGCTCAATCTTTCTTTTTCTTTTTCGTCTTACTCTTAAGTGACACACTACTGATCATTATGTCGGAGGGCTTATCCCAATTTTTAGAAATGTCGATGTAGTCACCTTCCGGTGGCACGTAATTTTCAATGGGAGGTGTTTCTGTAGGACTTACAGCTTTGTATGGCAAAAGAGAATGGTCTATCGTAATAGCAGCATTGTATAAATCTTCAGACTCGTTCTTCAGTTCTTCTAAAGCTCTGTCTTGACTTCTCTCCAGCCGGTCCCAGAACTGAATTTCTCGAGAATATTGCTTGAAACGATAGTTGATCATTTCTCGCTCAAGCATCCACCTCTGTTCGACTTCTTCCGTTGGCAACTGTGGAAGTTTCCTATATCTGCCCCTGTAAACACAAAATTTGAATTGTTAACCTTCCAATGTTCTTTCAGACTTCAAAAAATGAAACAGGGAAACGATGCTGTTACTTTGCATTGTCTTGAATAGCCATTGGTATCTGAAGTTCATCTAAAGGCTTCAGCTGCCGAGCATGTTTCTGTAGCCTTCGAATAGCTTTCTCAAGCTTCTTTTGCTTCCGTTGCTCTCGTGCACGAACAATGGCAGGGTCAAGCCTCTTCTTTTTCTTAAGCGGTTCAGCACTAGATTAAAATCAATCGGAAGCATCAGAGAATTGTCAAAATCAATTTAATTTCCAGTCCAAACATGTTGATGGCATTCAGCACTTACAAAAGAGCTGGAGTTGTTCCAATCGAACGAATACCTACACCAGCAAAGGCAACTGAATCCAGGCCTGGAACGCTTAGACTACATCCATTGAGCTTCAGATTTCTGAAAAAATACCACAATAAGATTATCGCCTTCATACATATCCATTGTTTAAGTGTTTCGGCAGAGTTTTTACTCCGAATGATCCAATAACAACGTTACCGTAAGGAAGCAGTCAAGGTGGTTAAAGTGGACTTGAAAGTTGAGTTGAACATCTCAAATACAAACTATACGCTCTCAAATGATATATACAAATAATTTCATTGAAGCTGAAGTTTTAAAATCAACTTCCCTACTTTCGAATTTCAGAAATCATAACTTCCAAGTACGATAGCACATAAGAGGCGACCCCGTGCACTTCCACATTGAAATGAAGAGAAAAATCTTGTCTCGGCCAAATTTCATGACCGACACTCCCGTAGTCATTTTTGGCCGTTGTAAACAACACGAGAAATAGCCAAAATTGGTGACATTTTAGTCCGAGTCATGTCACATGTTGATTTAAGTCATAAGTGCTAATTGTTTAAACGCGGTTTGTCCACACTGCAGAACTCGACTTCAGTTAAAAATTCGTACTTCGTAAGCTATAGGCATTTATATACTATTTAGCGGAGGTATAATTTTATAATCTACGTATAACATTTGCACCTCAACTTCAAAATAGCAAATTGTTCAGTAGGCGAACTTTTCTGAAAGCAGGAAACACTAACAGCAAACAGATCTTCGTAAACATGATCTTGTCTGAAACGATACTATTCATTTTCACCATGCTGGTGACTGGACTCCTTCTGTTTCTACTCATCTACTTTGTAAGTTTTGTCGTGAAACTTTTAGCTTGATGAAAGAAGTAGCGTCTGAAGAATTCCGACTTACCTACCAAATAAATGACCTAAACTTGAAACTTTTTTATCTTTAACCTACAGATCATCACTTTGTCGGATCTGGAATGTGACTACATCAATGCTCAACAATGCTGTCACCGCTTGAATATGGTAAGAATATTGCTATAATATTGAAAATTTACATGGAACATGCGAATATTATACTGACAATTCCCCCTTTTTTTAATGTCCAGTGGGTATTACCGAAATTATGTGCTCAAGGATTGATCACTTTTGTATTCCTAATTCATGGTCACTACTGGTTCTTCCTCGTCAACATGATCCCATCAGGGCTATTCGTCTACGAGTAAGTTAATTTAGAACGCTATTAAGCTCAGCATAGCATTAATGTATTATACATACACAACAATTCATTGTTTTGGTTCTATTTCCAGAATGTACAAAGTTCCCAGAGGTAACATGGGAGTGTATGACCCATTTGAGATTCACAATCGCGGCCAACTTAAGCGGCATATGAGAGATGTTTTGATTACGATTTCGTACTTCTTAATATCCTTCTTCGTCTTCTTATATTGGTAAGGTCCAGTTAATTATGAACATACTGAAGTACATCCGATAGCAAAGCAAGAAAATGTGTTAAATATCGTGTGTTTTTGTTCCAGCATGATTCTCGCTATGTTGAAGGCACCTGTGGTACCGCTGCATCCAACTCCGACGCCAAACGATTTCAATGAATTTTAGGCGCTGGCTGGGTATCCTAGTACAGTGAGAGTTGGAGATTAAGCTTTTAGTCGTCGAATTGACAGTCTATCAAACCATTGATACTCACATTTTCTAGTCAACTAAGTTACTTATACATGAAATTCTGTGTTCATGATGGAATAGTGCGTTAGATAGCTAGTCATCTTGTCATTACTGTTATGTTGTGGGAGCCACCTTTCTTGTTCTAGTCAAATGATCTTCAAATCCAAATATTTGATAAGACGTAAATTATAACATAAATAGGTTTCCTCTCAAGATTAGTGGTTAGATACTCGCCATGTTTGTAAACGAAACAAATGACGTAAAATAATCTTTACTAAACTCCATCTCTTCTGTCTCATCTTTATTCATAGCTCCGAATAATTAACACTCGGAATATGCATTGACGTAGCTGTGTGTACGGTAGCGGAATTTGTGATTATGAAGAAGCTATGAATATCACGAAATGATATCGATTTGGAAATCTGCAGAATATGACACTTTGTGATTTTGCATGTCCTCGAATTTAACCATTCATAAGTTGACAGTTTATCAAATGAACAAAAAGTATGGATCTGCTCTATGACGAACAGTCACAAAATGTAGAACTGAACAAAATTGGTACAACCGTTACTAAGAAGTACAATTCCAGAAGATCACGATCATCATGAAAGAGAACTAGAAACTTCAGGTCTCTGGATAGTAACATTTTGTGCATGGAACAAGAACGTTCCAGATCCTCTAACAGCATTACTTGATAGCAACGCAATACATTCAGTCAGTAGCCTCAGCTACAGAGCACTGTTTTTACGTAACCAGTTGTCATCAAGTGTACAAGTCAGTCCGGATGACCTGACATGGGAGTTCGGAAGAAGAACAGCTCCTCCGTTCACGCATATTACCGGTCCAATGCTGCGTACCATTCCGTTGCTGATCCACGTAAGATCATCATCTCAATTATCTCACTATTATCAGTCAATTCAGGATTCAAGTTGTATAAACAAGGTAAAATCCATTAAGGAAAAGAACGGTGAAACGTCAGATTCTGAAGTAACTTCATTAACATTTCAACAACTAAACCTAGGATAACTCTTCAGGTCACACTATTTCAAAAAACCTAAACAACAATGAAACTTCCAGCTCATCCTCACGAGGATCATCACTGTAAAGGACCGCTTCGATTGCTGACATTCTGCAGTCTCACTGTGTTTCTTCCTTGTTTCTTGTTAATGATACCCCTTTACATGAGGTATCATGTCTTTAGCGATGTCACTTACACTCTTGGTGAGTCGGACTTAGTGACTGTTGACAAACCCATCTCTACATTCTGGTGTGAAGGCCACGAATTGTGGATGAATGCTACATTCCATGCGTACCTCTTGAACAAGGAACCCACCATTTCTGAAGACCTGCAGCATTTTGAAATGGATAAACACGTTCAGTTGGCTGATGACTCTTTGGAGTATTGGGGATTTTTCCTGTTACAAGGATCAAAAGTAATACTGTCAGTATGTTCTAGGTGAGTTGAGTTAATTGTCCTCAAACATTTTTAAGAGCTTACATTTTGATAGTATGAGTGTGTACTGTAAACAGGTACGAAGGTGCTCGCCTAATGGTAGTTAAAGGAACTAAGAACTTGAAGCATTGTGCCCTGCTTGACAAACCCACGAACAGTAACATCGATTCTCCTTGGGATGACAACGTTTCGGCGAAAGCTGGAGAAATCAAAGTAGAATTTCATTCTGGGGAAAAAGAAGAACCTTCAACAGTAAAAGGTTTTGGACTTCGAAAGCCATCAAAGGACCAGGTTTTAGTACAGACGGTTGTATTACCCGCAGCAACAAATTCCTCAGATGACGGTAAAAAAGCCTGAACTTCAGAGTTGCTAACGAATTTGGTGGCTTCAAAGAACATATTGTTAAATTCAGGTCGAAGATCCACTGACGTCAACGCAGATGATGAGCGTGAAATCACCACTACTTTGCGACCGAAGCGACGACTTCAGAAGATCCGTCGCATTAATGAGACAACAACAGAATCGTCATTCTCATCTAATCGAACGAAACGGGATGCAGATGATGGACCTGATGGTAACGGCCTAAGACCAAAGGAAATATATATTGAGCAATCAATCAAATCACATTAAATTGATTAAATATTTCAGAAGGTTATGAGTACGTCGATGAAGGAGACGGAGAGGACCAACATTCTGGCAGTTACGAAGAAGAAGCAGCACCGAATCCAGTTCCAGTAGGCGTTGAAGATGAACTACCGTCAAAGCCGAAGAATAGGAAAAAATTTGGTCCTGACGACGTGATCGATGAAGAAGACATAAGATCATCTGGTTCTTCATACGCCAAAAACTTGTGGACATGTTATGGGGGTGACACGATTATCACCCAGTCCATCATTCCATCTACCGGCTGCTCTAGCCAGGACTCCATGATGAAATACGCTGTAAAAATGCGAACGAATCATGAAATAACTTCCACAGGCTATTATTACTACATCTTCTACAGCGATAATGACGTGGTAAGTATTCACTGAACATGTATACAGCTATGACTATCTGGTGCAGCTAGAACTTGATGATGCCAAAATTTCAGGTTTCGAATACCATCTACGCAAAGTTTGAGATCAGTAAGGTCTTGTATCAGCTACCGAATTATACCCAGAGTTGCCTTAACGCTACACATTGTTCACTGCCTCTAAATTTCTTGTCGTCAGAAAAGGTCCTACTTGAAGTGCCGTTACAAGACGGAGTAAGCGACGAAGACGCTTTGGCCCAGATGATCCTCATTTCGAGCTGCAGACCTCGTCTTGCAGTATATTTTATTTTCCCTGTTCTGATATTATTCACCATTATATGTTGTGCCTTTATTTAGTCTTTCTGATTAAAATCACCCACATACCATCGTAATATGCTCAAATTACTTGAATCCCGCTCGTCTTTTCACTGGCTGAGACGATAAACATTGAGATCTCAAAGAACGACTATGGTCTTTGGTGGAATTCGTTCGGTAGTAATGCATACTTGTTTGGCTGATTGAACTAGATGGTCCTGGTTCTGCAAATTAGAAGAATGCTTATGAATTTCTTACTTATTTGGAACCAGATAACACTCTGAAAAGCTAATTTACCAGCATAGTTGGACACATTTTCGTCATTGTCTTCATCTGCTGCGTTGTTTTCATTCAGTACCACGTTCGTTAGAGAGATCGAAGAAAGTCCGGGGATCCCATAGAATTCAGAATCCGACAAAACTAACTCTTCAGCATGACTCTCAACCTTTGGTTCAGGTTGGATCACTTCAATGTCAGAATCTTCATCATCCTGCGGCTCTTCTTTTATTTCGACGTCAACTGGAATCTCTATTCCTTCGGACGTCAAAGTTCGACTAGGTTCTTCATGTTCACTCATATGACCAGTATCATCTTGCGTATCACTAATGCCATCTGGTAGTTCCTCAAGATTTTCTTCCCACGCTTGGTACAGTTTTTCAGCAAGAGGTCCTCTACAGCATCTCATGTCACTTGAAATGAAGCTCACGCTTTGAACAGGTTCTACATCCTTTGTACGTTCGAAAGCGCTAAAAGGTTTTGACCGAATATCAAGAACTCTGGATACAGACGCAGCTACATCTTCTACTACTAATGAGAAATCCGATGGACTTTGGCCAATATCCCGAGTTTTACTACCCGAAGATTGCTTCGAAACGAAAAGAGAGTTCCTGAGTGCTTTGTCCACAGAAGAAAAAATACTGTCCTCTATCAGATGGTTTGGTGCTTCCGGTTCTTTTTCGTCTATGTGCTTCCATTCCTGCAAACATAAACATTAAACATATTAGCATGATTTTGCGAGTCTAGAATTTGATTGCTTTTACAACTAGAGGTACTTACCTGATAAAAGACGTCCCCGAAAGTATTAGTCGTGAAAACTGATAAAGACGCACCAGCAGAAAAAGAATTTCTGGAAGTTCCTATTGTAGCTAAGCCAGAGCACCAGGCTTCATACCTATTTTGCATTAGCTTTCTCTCGTAAGACCATGACAAGAAATCTGTTTGAGCTTCATATGATTCATTTGTTGACAAGAGGTGATGAGGGAAAGAAGCAAGAATAGGATTAACAGCGTCGCAGCCGAAGCGTTCTTGACGACAAGTCGCATGACCATGATCCAGAACAGCAGCAAATGTCTCATTTGTTCGTTGACTTCCTCCAAGAACAACTTCGTGGTCGTCAAACTACAATTGAAAACAAATTCAGGCATCACTATTTAGAAAACATTTCGTTTTGAGTAACAAGCATTTCGCACCATCACAGATTGTAGGTATGTGAGGGAACTATTCATTCCATGACTATAGCGTAATGCCGGGTTCCCTGGAACTCTCCAATCCATTGTAAAAACTCGATGACTGGTTCCAATGTGATAATAGTTTGGATTGACCGAAGGGGTTACGCTGCTGATGGTTTCTGGTCTCAAAGAGCTCCCATCTTTGCACCCTCGGTAGTAGTCCGAAAATGAAACAGTATCTTCTTTGATGTTGAACAGATTCCGAGGGTTTTGTACCTGCAAATCATCCAGGAGATTTGATCGCTTGTCGAACAACGCAACCTTGCTCCCGCGCTGGGCCAACATCAACGACGGATGGTTTAGATAACGAATACTGCTTGACGCGTTTAGGGTGAACTCAGAAGGACCGTTAGGCCAGATACAGTCCAACTTGTCTTTCTTCATTGTAAAAAGTAATTCAGACTCTCTGTAAAAAAAGACAATGCTGTCATTAAATTCTGAGCATAAACCCGAACATCCATTTTACACTCTACACACAGCATTTAACGTACCCCTTCACGAGGTTATGAAGGCGTACTTCATGGTCAGAATCTACCGTAACCAGTTCGTTGCAATTATGAGGGTTGCAATCGAAGGTTAGAAAAGACTTATCCTTCCCATGATATACAGGCCGAAGGGTATCAAGCTTAGCTGGCTCCTTATCAACTGCATAAATGCTGATTCTAGTTGGTCTTCTCACTATAGCAAGGTTTCCTGACTCAATACACTGTATTTGTCTGATTACGCCTCGATGACCGTTTTCTTCCTCATCCTTGATTTTCTTCACTCTGAAGCGACATCTACTATCTCCTGGATCCTCCTTTAGTGTCACGACCCCTGAAAAACCATATTAGTGATTAAACCTCAACCATTCATTTAAATTAAAATGAAAATACTCAGGAAGGTTCCGAATCATGAACTCACTTAAAGCCTCTCCATAACCAACTAATACTTCGTAAGCCCCATGTTTGTTCTTCAGAACGTCACAGGCTCCTTGGTTTGTATAGCTGAAGTTCCACGTGCCTTCGACTCTGCGTACAGGTATTTCAGCGACTTTTCCCCCCTTCACACTCTTAGATGGCCGTCTTGGAGTTCGATTTGATCCACCTTCAGTTCTTCTGTAACAAGATGAAGCGATGCATACTTCATTACCGATCAGCTAACCAAAACCAGTAAGTCTGGTACGACTAGAATTAGAATGTCAATAAATTTGTACCTTGATAGCTCCTCCTCAACATTTATCCGCACATGCTTCAGGCCTTTAGGCTCCGAATAGCCTTTCGAACTCAAAACATACTCTTCCCAATTAAGCACCGGTTCCGCACAAACGTCCTTGGTATTTTTGTTGTTTCCTCGACAAAGCACAAGTGGCACACAAACGTCCGATGTCGGCTTCAACGGAAACTCTTGGTCCAAACCATGACCACGGCATCCATAGAGCCGATCGTCAATTTCGCCGTCATCCGTCACACCACCAAAATGACCCAAAACTCTTGGCAATATTACGTCCTTCTGCAAGCTTAAAACTGGTTCAACCGAATTCTCGGGGCGCGTCCTATTTCCTCCAAAATTTTCGGTATCAGTGCAACCGTATGCATGGTTCGACCAGTGCAGCGTGAAGGCCATGGTCGTCAAAGAGCTGGAAAAAAACATTTACATACGATAAGTAAATATTACTATATTATTAGTTTATTTTTATTTTTTGCGAAGAACATGCCATGCCTGCAAAAGGTGAGAAATGGCCTTGTATTCTAATTTGTTCCTACAAAACTGGCCGACTACCAGTCAAAAGAGCAAAACAGTTGAATAGCAAAATGGACAAAATTCAACAATATCAAAGATAAACCTTGATTACCTATTGGCGTAGGCGAGATGTTCAAAAGCTAATCAAAACGTAGAAAAATAGGTAGCTAAGCATTCTGAATACCAATAGAAGCGATTGGAGGTCATTTAAGGCTTGAAAAGGCGATTTTTGAACTTTTTGCCCGACAAAATTCGGATATCGGATCACTAGTATTATCAAGCACCACTGTTAATGTTGATTTTTTTCGAAACGTGCTAGGGATAGGGGTCCCTTGGGTCACTTTTTGGATGTCTTTGGGTCCCTTTTATGCCACTGGGAGGTTTCAGCTTTGAAGGAAACTCACAAGCCTAGAAAAACGAAAAAACTCCAAAATTTCGAAAAATTAACATGGGAAAGATAGGTGTACCTTGCAAGTGCTGCTGTGACCAAACGGAAAAACATTTTTACGAACGGACTTCACGGATGAATTGCCCCTGGGACCCTTCACATTCATGCCAAATATGAAGCGAATCCGAGACAAAAAAAAATTGGCCAAAAAAAATCGACAGTGGTACCCTTTCGATTTTTTTTCGCCAAAAAATTTTTTGTCTTGGATTTTCTTCATACTTGGCCTGATTGTTAAGGGTTCTAAGGGCAATTACTTCGTGAAGTCCGTTTATCAAAATCTTCTTTGGTTTGGCCACAGCAGGACTTGCAAGGTACACTTTCCTATCTTCCCCATGTTAAATTTCGCAACTTGAAACTTGAAATGGCCATTACTGGGCCTACAGATTTGGATCGAAGCTGAAACTTTTCAGGGACAAAGAAGGCACCCAAGGGCTCTTCAGCAGCATCCCAAAGTTCACCCCCAATGAACTCTTCACACTGAAAAAAATTCAAATGTAGTTGCCATTTGATAACATTGCGTTCTCGAATCTCACCAAAACCAGTGATCCGACACCGAAAACCCGCGGGCTTAAAATTCAAACCTGCTGATTGCTCATTTGACCATTTTATGCGTACCCTACAACAAAATTACGCGGATTTTGGAATGTTCAAACCGCCGGAGGTGCGAAAAATTCAGTTTTTGCAGTTATTTTGATTTTGAGAAGGCCCCTCAATGTTTTTGCCTCAATTCGAGACTCAACATCGCAACTCAAATGCAAACACCAGAAATTCTTACCTAAGAACCACAACGATCGGAGACTCAGATCCGGTTACAACCATCAGACCTTTCCAAATCATTAAAGCTGAACTGACAATCATGCCAAAAGACAGGACCTGATAGAGGAACTGCAAATACAGAAATTAAGTTCAGTACCATTTTCATCTCGAATTCCCTGGCCCAAATCACCATTCCAGATTTGTATATAAATCAACCTACCTGTCGTTTGTTCATCCTCTTGAGATCGTCGAACATGGCTTGTGTGTCGAACATCTTGACAGCAAAATTTCGCCGGGCACTACGTTCCGATGTAGTAACTAAATTAAGCCCTCCAGGTCCTTTTCGAAAGGCCCTAATCCACTGATGCTATAGTCTCTACTGCTCCTGAAAAACTACAAGAAAACAAATGTTTAAACAAATGCCGGTGTCAAACCAATGTTGAAATTCCAATCAAACCACGAACTGAATTCATACCTCTCGCAACTTGCAAACCCACTGAAAAAACTGCCGACAACTTCAAATTCGCCCTAATACTCAACAACAATTATAATGATGAAACAATATTCAACTTTTACAAGCCGACAAACCCTTAAAGTAACGTGCTAAAAGTTCCATTTGTTACCAAACAACAATATTGTTGTGTCAAATGCCACGTATTGCAGCAGCCGCAGCACAAAATTCAAACCCATCCATCTCACCCCGCTTCGCGCCCACGCCATCAGATGCCAACTTGGCAGC
>JAQGBJ010000509.1:0-39013 GCA_034698345.1 Sphaeridia pumilis | reverse complement strand
AAGAGAGCAATCCGTCGACAGTTTAGTAAAACTCACTGTCATGGAGACGCTCTCTTTAAGGCAAAATGCCCTGTTCAGCGGTTCGAGTTTCGAGGAGCCTTCTTGGGACCGGAGAGGGCGGCGGAGAAACAACTTCAAAAATCTGCAAGGCAAGTCAGGTGTCAGATAAAAGCAAAGTTTAATTTCAAGAATTGCAATCAGAAATCATTTTTACTAGTCGAATGCAATTGTCAAGTGTTTGTATGAGGTTGTGACGTTATTAGAAACTTTGTTACTTACTGTGTACACTACAGAACTTACTGTCAACAACATAACCTTGATCTACTAAATTTTCAAGTATATGACATAATTTGAAAAACGCTCTCTCTTACAGTCAGTTCAGTGGTACAAATGTTCAGAGAGGTGGCAACGTTTCACCTTGATGTATGACAATGACTATTATACGAGAATCGGAATAAATAAACACCTAATTACTAATACACACACAAGAATATGACTTTTAAGCAGAGTCGTGATACTTTTTGTCGGGACGATCCCAAAATGCACGTTTTCCAGCTACTACATGCTCTCGATCCCAAAACGCTCGCTTTGGAATTTCTTCCAATGTAGCTCTGTCCCAGAAAGCGCGCTTGCCATTAGCTTCACGATCCCAGAAGGCTCGCTTGCCATTGGCTTCGCGGTCCCAGAAAGCACGCTTGCCGTTGGCTTCGCGATCCCAAAATGCTCGCTTGCCATTAGCTTCGCGATCCCAGAAAGCCCGCTTGCTTAGCTTTGAACCGCTTTCATCGTTGAACCTGTCCCAGAAGGCTCGCTTTTCTTGAGCAGCTTCCATGACATCGCCGACAGGAGCAACACCACTGCTCCCTACTGGATGAACTACAACTTGACCCAAGGGCAAGAAAATGGAGGATGGCTGATGCACCTCAGTGTCATCTGAAGAAGAAGCTGAGACGGTGACTACAAAACTGTAGGAGGAACAGTACGCGAGAATGAGCAGGATACGGATGGCGGTGGCCATTTCTATAACAAAGCATAAGAGCAAAATTCCGAAAAAATTAGCACTTGGCCAAAACTCCATTGTTTCCTCCAGCTAGCCAGCTGAATGAAAAGAGCCTACAGAACCTTTGCTACATGTGGAAAGAATTCACACATGCTAATCAATGTAATGTTAGTATATACGCACCTGTGGGTTTAAGTTTGGTCAGAAGGTTAGCACCAAGATGACAAATGCTCTAATACGGAAAACGGAATACAATGTCCGTCAGACAAAGAATGGCCAACACCCTCTGTTTGAAAGAAAGTCGGTGCTAAGACTAGATAGTTTTAGCGATAGCCGGGTGGCTAAAACGGACTGATTTATTTGACTGAGCAGATCTCTTTTTATATGCTACTTCGGAAAAGACGAAATCTGGACAAATTCGTCAGAACCAGAACCAGCCTGCAAAATGCCATCTGGAGAAAATAGTTCTGGAACCATTTCCAGGTTAGGGTTGGAACACTGGGATCCACGAGGATTACCGAATTGCGTAACCATTCCAACGTCAATGTAAGTTATACATGTAGATCTGAAATCTACCAATATCGGATCTAGCACAGATTCAAAGTCCCCAAAGACTTACTATTAGGATTCAACATCTACTTCTATAGCTCAGTATACCTGCAGTACAATAACGTAAACAATTAAAAACAAAGACTGTCATGACATACTTACCTTTTCATGAGTGCCGACATACTGACCACTGTTGGGATTTTGTGACTGTGAGCGTCCTATTCTTGCAAACTAAACTTCTGTGATACGGTGATGTTGCTTGAAAGATGGGTCCAGACCTATAATACGGTGCACACTATTAGAACATAAACTAGAATATTTTGCTTTTCATTTCAGCGCAGCAACAAGAAGCTTGAAAGTAAGCTGCTTTTTGAAGTTGTTGTATTCGTGTAGCACCGACGTGTACACAAACACAGCATAATTAATGTCCAAATGAGCGGATTTAATCATTTTGCAGTATCTCAAAACTTTGTTCGCATCAAAAACTTGCCGGACTCTTTCTGACACAGTAATCAAAGACTGACAAAGAATATAGCTAGTCACTTGCTCAGCTCGGGTGGACAACTAACCTCAATACCAATGACAGACTGAGTGAGTCGGCAGCTTTTTCTAGAATGTGCCAGTTGTCATAAATAGTTCTATTTGAGCTAAAATCAATACCTTGTGACCAATGCGTCGTCAAACCGTCAGAACACCTGCAGTCTATTTTGGAGAAGGCGGGTATCGTTCTCCTATGGTGTCATCAATCAATATTTGCAGAAAAACAAAGGAAGTGTCGGAGCTGAAAACGTTCACATAGAATATCAGTACATGCTCAAGCGGTAGTATAGTATTTCTGTGAGTGAACTGAGTGTTCCGAAAGTACCTCAGGAGGAGACTTTACCGATGGAGTCCGATCAGATCCGGGCTGTTCAAACTTCAGCTGACGTCTAGCAACCTCAATTGCTGAAGGATGTACTGTGTACAGTGGGTCTGCAAAGTAACAATACCTTGTGATTAACAGCTTCTAAATTCCATTCACTAATCAATCACACGATATAATGCCAAATGGTTTAATTGCTGATCGCGTACCTTTTGAATCCGCAGTTTCGAAATCAACATGAAACTGTTTGTTTTGATTTTTACCGGGAGTCTTTGAATTTTGCGCGTCACGTCGTATCCGCAACATTTAGCTGTACACCTGCTGTGGGATGCTCTTGACAACTTGACGAGTCTTGGCGCGTTTTCTCTTGCGTTCCGCTGATTCGGTGGTGTCCAATGTTATTATTGCGTGTGGTATAGTGTTGTCGACAGTCCTTGTTTGTTGGAGCTGGAATTGCAGTTTATGTGTTTTTTCGAAAATTTAAAATAACATTTTAGACTTATTGCAATTTTGAGATTAGCAAGGATGGCGTCACTAGATGCGGCGTGTAAGTTAAATACTTCAAATTTTGTAGCTTCGAGCAGTCAGTTCGTTAATTAATGGAAGTGAATCGGCTGTAACAAGTCTAACTTTTTTGATTTGCTTATTTTTTGCAGTGGAAATTGTCGACCAACTCACGGACACTCTCAAAACCCTGGTAAAGGCATTCGATGAGCGGATTACTAGACTCGAAAATGCTGTATCCGATCTTCAGGGTAATGCCGATGATGGATCTCCAAGACGCGGGCCTGTAGTTCCAGGTCCGTCTTCTCAGACAAAGAAGAAGGTATCATTCCAAAAGGGTCAAGTAGCGAAACCGAAAACCAAAACTCCGAAGAAAACCTGGAAGGCTGGAGCGAAATATGAAGTAGAAGAGATTCTTGATCGTCAGGAGGTCAAAGGACAAGTACAGTACAAAGTTAAATGGAAGGGCTGGTCTCTGTAAGTTTTTCATTTAATTCCCTCGTCCTCATCCTGTTTATCAATCAAAACTTTGTAATTAAAGCCGAGTTTGTTGGTTAAATTGCAGGAAGGACTGCACTTGGGAACCGCCAGAGCATCTGACTGTCGTTCAAAGCTTGGTGGATGACTTTGAAGAAGCTCGGAAGGAGAAAGGCACGAAAAGACCAAAGAGCTCATCATCAACTAAGCAGGACCAAGTGAGTCACGGTTTGTATGTATCTTCAAGAAGAGTAGCTTAAATCAGAAAAATGAATCTTATTCAATTTATTTTTTGCATGTAGGGACCGGCCAAGAAGTTGCTTAAGCTTACACACAAAGTTTCCTCGAAGCGTCCCAGTCGTTCCAGATGAAGAAAGTGAGATGAAGTCGATGATTCACTTGTTTGGTGTTTCGTATGGTGTTTAACTTAATACATTTTTATACTTTTGTATCGATGACATGGATTGCGTTGGGGTAAGAAATACTTCGGGGCTTTAGTACAATTTTAAGTTAGGATAGGAGTTGCTGTTCAAGTTACCCATGACAGTACCATTAGTATTTATGGACAAGCACATAGTCTGTATTAGTACATATGTGACAAATAGGATATTGTGGAATCACTTTATAATAGTACCAGTATCACGTTATAGGATTGTTAGAAAAAGTATTTTTATTTTTCAATTGTGAATTAAGATCAGTGATCATCAGGATTTTTGAAGGTGTTCTTCTTAAATTAAGCAGCGATCAAACTTGGGCAATCCTTGTGTGGCTTAATCCAGAATTCCTGAATTCTCAGGTCAAGAATTACACATTCTCAAATTCGGAAGATTCGTGAATTGAGTTCTAAAAGTGCAGATGGGCTGAAGCATATTCGTAAGAAATACTTCAACTTTTGAGAACTTCAAGGGATATGCCCAGGATTCATTTCTGTAGTTGCCCTTGTGGGAATTGGTCTTTTCCTCAAAAAATGCGACGAAGACCAAGAGTACAAGGAATTCATCAATGCTTTTAAACAGCTACATACATTGATCTTCAGCTTCGCGTTTTGCAACTAGCAATGAAATATCTTGATATTCATTGACACGTATATTCGAAAGTTTATGATTTGGAGCGTCTCGTGGCCAGAGTAAGATAGTTGTAATGAACAGGTGTACTTGATGGAAGCACCATAGCAACGAAAGAAATACGATAGTGAAACTTTTCTTCGATGTTTACGTAGTTATTTTAAAATGAACGAGCTCGAAGTTAATTTAACTGCTTAAAAGACTGATAAAAGGCGAAGATTATTTCTCAAAAGTCAAACCTGTTCATCGCCTTAGGATATTTTCAGTACCAATACTTCCAGTGTCTTGAAATATATTCGATGCGCAATGAATCCGAATATTAACCGAACAAACAGAAACCACGGAACAAGCAGTCTTAACCACAACAGTAGTAACATTCAAACAGCAACCAAGAGTATGATGGCTGAAGACCTTCCTCGTCCTAAGTGTAGGTCCAGCGTGGCAAAGCAGCTTCCAAACAAATGCCTTTTCCCCGAAAAATTCAAAAGACCCGAGAGAAGCCTTGAACCTGCAAAAACATCGCGCCTGTTAACTTCGACAGACACAAAACTAAAGTCCATTCCAAAATCTTTGCAGCCCTTGGAACCTTTGCAGCAGATACAAGGACGCTATCCCAGACAAGTAAGAGCATTTTCATTCTTCACATAAGTTTTTTCTTCTTCTTGAAGTTTGATCTACAGCTATTGTGCTCTTTTTCTAGATTCACAGGAACCATCCGGGACCTTGTCACCAGCCGAAGCACCCCAGGTCTACTAGAAGCAAAAGTACCGCCGAAGTATCATCCACCCAGAAGCAATTTTCCAAAGTTAAACAACTATCATCTATTCCTGCTTTAACTTCGATTCCGAACGAAAGCCACGTCCAAGCTTCTCCAGCAACGAAATCGATTGTTCGAACTCAAACACCATTGTAAGACTCCAACTGCTGATTACCTTGAGCTCAGACTCTTGTCGTCCTTGTATGACGTCTCGTTTTATCTAGATAGCGTTCGTCGAAGTCGCACCCTCGGGAAGTTGACGGAAATATCGGATGACACCAGTAGTTGTGTCAAATGCCTTGAATACCGCCAAAACATTGCTGTCCTCAGTCTTGTGATCAGGAAGCTTCAGAAGCAAGGTCAGAAAATGGTAGCCATGCTGAAAAATAAGGTCCGTAAATTGCTTCTCAGGATTTTCACTCCATTTGCAAGTTTGAGTAATGGGAGGTTTGACTTTCTCCAGGAGAACATAATCAGCCAGTTGAAGACAGAGCTGTCGCAAATCATGGTATCACAACCAATAGGAAAAATGACGAAGATGAGTACCTCCACCGTTCAAACGACAGAAACGGACACTTCAACGCCGACCGAAATGCCCGTGGGGCCGAACCCCAGTCTTCAAGAAGTTACAGACCATGTCGAGTCTGATTTCCTGAGAGTACAACTCAACCAAGCCAGAATTGACCTCCAGGAACTCCAAAACTTCCTAGCAAACCTACTATACACCTTGAATACTCGAGGTTATGAATCCATCACCGATCAGCTTGGAAACTCGATTGATTTGTCCAGATGCAAGGGAAATCAGCTTCTGGAACTCAAAGGTCAAGATGGTCGACGCATGCTTGCAATGAACAGGACTTCAGTCCATGAGAATGCTTTGAAAGCATTCATCGGGTCTCAGGAACAGCTAATTCAACAATTGATGTGCCAGCTGAATGACATGCAGCGATATTATCAGGTATGAATGTCAAGATTAGTTTGGTGGAAAATTTGATGTGTCTTTTACATTCTTCAGAACCTGCTTTTAGATTCATGAAAAGTCTGCAAAATCCGATAAATGTTTCAAGCCAACTGACAGTGACGTCTTCAACTTCACAACGCTATTAGAAGCAACTTGCCATCACATTCCAGACCAAATATTGGACAATTTATTGGGGGAACATCAAGAGTCGTCCAAAAGCGTTGATCAAGATCAGGGTGACGTTGTGGACAGTGTTCTTCTTGATGAAAGCAGAAATGAATTAGACAAAATGGATGCAAACTAGCTACTAGATACTGATTTACCGTTCAACTTCAGTCTTACACAACAACCAATCATCCAGCGAAATATACCCTTTTCACCAAATTCTATACCATTGATGTAGCCAGAACTGTTTTATTCGTCATTCACTCATGTATGACGTAATCAAGAACTTTTTCAGTCAATCCAGGAAATAATCAAAGTGCGGGGGAAATAATTTTCTTTGTGGTCAAGCACTAAGAAATGCGAAGTGCGAAATCAAGCCGTTCTATCATTCTCATAATGACCAGTCGCAATGACCAGTTTCAGTTTCTGACAAGCTTTTATGGTCACAGTTCAGGTTCAGAGTGTTGATTCAAAATGTTGTTGAATTTAGTCATCATCATCATCACCACTATCTTTCAGGTGGCCGAAGGTGAGATAATTTTTGCAAATAATTAACTATTCGACACATTGGATATTCTAAAAAGTTGCTCCGTACGGTATGTTCAGGAAATCACTATTATAGTCTTCAGCCACCCAACTATTACAACGATGAAGGCCGTTCTTTCACGACTCCTACTGCTTCAATCCGCTACTACCCCCAGCGACTAGCCAGAAATGGACTGTATCATCCAAGTCACCATAGAATTCCAATCATCGATTCTCTGACTTCAAAAATCTCCACAAGATCTGAGAGAAAGCTTGATCCTTCAGCAATAATATTCGAAGAGAACGATCGCCCAGCTCCACGTTCGCCGCCACATCGAGGCCTGCACTCTGATCACCACAAGTCTCCTTCCAAGACCTGGAACCCGCATCTCCTTGTCGCTACAGTTGGACATCCTTCAGACAGCCGTGTCCTGATATCCAACGTCACCTCAACCTTGAACAAAGACTGGTTCAACATCACCACAGACCCAAACACCTTTTACTTTGACGTCCGTGGATCCTGCATGTGCTGGCTTATCGAATCTTTCGAAGCAATCAACTGCCTAACAAACGAAACGCTGACAACTGATACTCCGAAGGAATTTCGTACTCCTATCAACCCACTTCGTCCCTACTTCCGCATCAGCTACGCTTCAACCCACGTTTACTTTTCTGGACCTGGGCCACAAGATTTGAGCCTCCTCTCGATACGCAGTGGACGATACCTAACTTTTACTACCCCAGACCCAGGACCGGAAGCTAACAAAGGCGACATTTTTGTCATTGACACTTTGAGGAATCTGCTTCTTTGGCTAGACTACATCTACTTCAGAATCATCGTTCAGCCTTTGCACCAACTGCAGTCCAAGCTGGTAAAGAAGATTGAATTGGGCAATCATGGAGCCAACACCAAGCCCACAATGACTTTAGACGAAGAACGAGCCGTGCTGTACATGTTTGTAAACTTGAATCTACTGAGGGTGAATTATCTGGAAGATCTGGTGAAAGTTGAAGAATTGTACAAGCTGAATAACGTTTGGAACGAAGTAATTTTCAACTTCATGTACTTCAAAGACAATTTGTTGTGGGCGACATGGTCAGTACCGAGAAAGGGGAAGAATGTCACCAATTTGTGGATGGTACCAACTTCGGCTTCCGAGCCTCCGACAGGAACCTTGAAAGGCCGGTCGAAGAATGTTGTTCCAAGAAGCATGTTGGGGTTCAGAGCTTATGCTCAAGAAACAGAAGGTTTTCATGAACCGTCATCCATGATGTCACCAGAACAATCAGATTTCGTTTTCTTAAGGGACCCTTGGGTTCTGAACCTTCCGTCAATGAACAAAACAGACGCTTTCTTGATTTCCTGTCCTGGTGGAAGTCAGCTCGTCCGAATATCGAATGGGACCGATTTTTGTGCAGATGGGCCAGCTGGAATGTCGTGGACGATGATTGTCGGTTATATTGTGGCACCATTGGTCATCCTGATACCTGCACTAATCTACTTGGTATATTTGCTTACTACAATGTGCAAGCGTCGAAGACAGAGGTATTCTACTTGATCTTGTCGATGTTGCTGAAAGTTTAGGAAATCCTTCTGTTTGGAAATAAAACAGCATTTGGACTAAATCAAAAAACAAAGAATGTTGTTTTACGTTTCAAACGTCTTTGCCTGCACTCTGGTGAAGGAGCTTTAAGACGAAGACATAAACTCTGATGTTTTCAGTTTCCAACAGATGGCGTTTTTTCAATTTTTTTGGATGCACATAGCTCTTTACTCTGGCGACGTTAGCGATAAATTCATCATCTCTCCCTTCATAAAATAATGCAGACAGTGGAAGCATCACGTCGGGACATCAGACACTGACGAGTCCTATGCTAGCCGAGTGCGAGTTTGAGTTTTTGGAAATGTGCTTGCCTATGCAAGTTCTCAAGCGTTGGGATTTTAAGAGACATGTTTACAGTCGAGGATTAATTTAACCGTTTCATGCAATTAATTTAAACAATAGTTGATAGTTCAGCATTAATCTCAGTTACCGATGCAGTTTGTTGTCGTGTACTAATTGTTGATTATAATAGGTAGTTCAAGTGCGTAAATACGTGTTGTTTTGTGTGTGAATCTAGTTTGAAGGCTGCATGGGCTACGCAAGGAGTAAACAACAAAGTTCATAAAAACCGGAGGAATTCCATTGAATGTGTTCAAAGTTGACGAAATCCAACCCTGGGATGTTCTTAATGATGATGATATTTGAAAAAGACTGAAGCCTGGAAATTATGTAAGTTATCTATGCGAATGAAACGCAAGTACAGATTCACAGATTGAAGAAGTTAGGAATTTCAAGTCCAATTGTTGTTTTGACTTGACTTTTTATTAGCAGTTTTGTTACCGAAGTTTATATGGACAACGGAACTCATAAATAATTGATTTTATGTTGCAGGATAAAAAGAGTCGTACGTGGCGTAATCGGCAGGAAACACTAGCTCCAGTTTGGAGATCTGCTGGATTATACTGTGGATTTTGAAGTTCCAGTGAAGGTACGTATTTCCTCATTATTAAAGTTAATAGTTGAATTTGAATGAGAAGTAAAAGGTTTAGGTGCACGCTAGGGACCAAAGCTAATTGGCTCTTAGGTAAAGTTTAAACGTAGAAAAGGGAGACGAGTCCCAAGGCTCCTAGGTAAAGTGCATTAAAGAAATGTGTACAAGCTATAAGAAATAGGAAGTCGAAAAGGTTATTTTGTGCCAGTAACTTTGTTTGGACTATAGATTTTGGTTCAATGATGATGGTTCGGCTTAGCTCAAGTATATTTGGAGTTGGTGTTGGTGTAGGATTCTGGATCAGCAGTATCTGTGCGATTCAGGGGTTTGGTTAGATTGAATTTATGTTTCTGGAGGAAACGATAGGAATCCTGATTTTTGGTTATGAATTGATTGAAATCGATACGAAACGTGATATTACTTGTAACGTATTCTAATGTCAATTAGGGTCCCTAGCTGAGACGACGAAAGTACAAAATGGAAGCTATCGACGTGAATGATTCGGCCAACAGCAATGGGCAGGAAGTATCTCCCAGGGCCAATATTCCGTCTCCAGATGAAACGAGAGAAGACGATCATGATACGAAAGGTAGTGAAATACCGTTACCTCCTGAGACCTCCGACTCTGGGAAATATTCTCCAAGCCAAGCAGAAGAAGGTTCTCCAAATGAAGAATCTTCGCCCAAAAAGCCTGTTCTTCCTCCGGAACTTGCCAGAAAAAGGTTTTTAGCTATGTCTCGTCAGAGACAAACTTTGGCTGCTGCTCGTAGTTCTGCTCCTAGTCAGAGTTCAAAGAAGCCTGCCTCAAAAGGTGTGTCTCAGTATAGTGGACGTGCGAATCAAACAAGTCAGCCTGTGATGTTGATTGACACCATCATGAAAGAAGAAAAGAAGCTGAAGGAAAGAATGGGCCAAGCAGGGTCAAAGTTTATCAATGTGTCCTCGATGCCAACAACAAGTCCAGCAACGGCAATCGTGAAACCTCTTCAAATGTCTGAACCTCGTGCGTTGCCAATAGAAGATGTTCCTCTAAAAAAGTCTGAACCTGCTGCGAAAGAATCTCGAGGTGCAGATTCACGCTCTAGTAGCAGCAAGAATTATCGTCAGCGAAGAAGCTCCAGTGGTAGTTCTGCGTCACCTGCCATCTCGCGTTCAATATCACCGCGGAGGCGCCCTGAGAGACGTTCAAGAAGTCGAGATCGACAAGAAGTCAGAAGGCGGGACCGGGATGAAGATAGAGGTCGAAATTACCGGGCAGGACGAAGATCTCGTAGCCGTGAGAGAGACATTCGAAGACGTAGTAGGAGCCCAAATCCTAAAGAAAAGACCCGCCGACGAGGCTCACGCTCTTTAAGTCCCGATAACAAGCGCCGAGATCGTGAAAGACACAGAAATGCCAAGAGTCCAAGCCCAAGTAATGAACATGAGAAACAGCGGAAAATTAAAGTCGAAGAAGACAAGTCATTCGAAAATAGAAGGTCTAGAAGAGAAAGATCGTCGAGTTTCGTTTTGGAAAAAAGCAACAGTTTCAGGTCTCATAGTCCCAAAAGGAGCTTTGAAAATAATGACGTTAGACTTGGAAGTGGTATTAAAGACCGACGGCATCGTGATAGCAGCAGTCGGGATTCACGAGCTAAGAACAATAGTAGACGAGAGCAAGACCAGGAGCTTGAAAAACAACAAAAACAGCTTCGTGAAGAAGAGGAGCTCAGAATCCGCAAAGAAGCAGAAGAAAAAGAGCTTGACAGGACTCGTACATCAAGACTGCCTTTGGACTGGACAGATTACAAGAAATTTGAATATACCGATAAACACATCTCCAGTCTCAAAAACCGAATGGACACAACCAGGTAAGCACGAACCCTTTACTTTTCGCGGACAGTAGATTCAGTCGGTTATCAATAGTTTACGATACCATAAGATGATTTTGTTGCTTCCTAGAACCACGCAAAGTTCATCACCATCCAGTTCACGAGATTCTAGTCCATCAGAGCCGCAGCAGTTTTTCTCGAGAACTCTGATTCATAACCCAGAAGTAGTGAAATGTGTCGAGCTTAACAGCAATGGTAGAGTCGTGGAAGCTATTGTCAAGAGGACGAAATCAAAAATTCAAATAGAATACACAGTACCGAAGAATAGCTGCGTTGGGTGCTACACTTCAAGGAATGTCATATGGAAAGAAGAAGACCCGCAAGTGTTGGCTCACATGGATCAGTTATTAGAGATGCCGATTTCCTCAAGTCTTGTGGAAATAAAGTCGGTCAAAGGCTTCCGATTCCTCAAACTAGAGCAAGACTTGTGTCCATCTGACGGATCTCGTGGGGTCAACATTTCTCGCTTGTATTCCGATGAAGAATCAGACGATCCTGTCGTTCCAAGAGATACTACCAATTCAGAAGTTTTCAAATTGAGGAAAGAAGACAGTGTTGAAGGTGATCGTGCTTCACCCTCGCGATCTGACGAAATGGAAGAGGATTATGCCTCCGATTCAGCAGAATCAGTTCCATCTCCTTTGCTGAAAAAAAGATATGATGAAGAGGTTACCTCCACGGCTGTAGAAAATCCAATTGCGTCTCAGCCCTTGCCACCTGCATTGGAATCTCCAGAAGATAGAAGTGAGGAAGTAAAAGTTTCGGAAAAACTTGGAGAAAAGCCTAAAAGCAAATCAAGAAAGGAGAAGAAGAGAAAGGCAAAGGGTAAAAAGAAGCGTCGGAAGCGCGATAGTTCCAGTAGCTCCAGTGAAGAGTCTGAAGAATCAGAAGATGAAGCCGCCAAGACTACCAAGAAGAGATCCAGAAAACGCCAGAAGGAAGAAAAGCCCAAGAAAGACAAAAAGAACAAGAGAAGCAAAAAGCGTAAACATAAGTCTGAAACTCCGGAGTCGTCATCTTCATCTTCTTCTGACAGCGAGTCATCTTCAAGTGAATCAAGCGAAAGTGATAAAGATAAGAAAAAGAAGTCTAAAAAGAAGAAGACAAAAAAGAAGTCCCGACACCAAAAGCGAGATAAAGACTCGCCTGATGATGATGACCAGAACAAGGGAGACAAGTCAGATAAAGGAGGTGACGCTGGATCTACCTCCAAGCGTGGAGGAGACGCTGATCAACATGAAGATGGGAAGGGAGGCGAGAAACGGCGTCGAACTACAGATCGCAAACATAGAGAAGATAGGAAAAAGGACTCTTCAAAGCATCGAAAACGTAGTCAAGGAATTAATGCCGATGGTTTGCAGTTCGAAGTTTCTAGTCCCGCTTCGACCGACTCAGGGTCTGGTTCTGATAATTTGAATAAGCTTCCTGAAGATTTTGAGAAATGGGAGGATGAACTTGCAGCTAGACTAGAAGCGGATACAAGCGTTGTCACTGAAGAACTACTGGGTGTAAAAGAAGATCTTTCTGCGCTTCCCTCCGAAAACCTAAAAACTGATGTGAAATATGATCCTTTTGCTGGCGACAGTCCACCTCAGCAGCTTCACAGCAACCCGATTCCCGTAATAACCAGACGAGGTAGTGGGGATGCGCTACATAGGAAAGCAGAGGCCGTGTTACAAATGACGCAAGTTGACAATGATGATGTAAAACTTTTATTTGACAACGATTTCGATGCCGAGTTTGATGCCGACCAGATGTTGGACCTTTTGTCTGGAGGAAATAACGGTGATTCCAAAGAAGACGATTGCATAGACTATCTCACAAAATTGTGGGATCGCTACGTTGACGATGCTGGAACAACGCCTGGATCGAAATCGGAAGCTGATTCGGCATATATCAGTGATGATGAAAAGTTTCGTTTAATGATTCCACCAGTACCGACGTCCAGTTCCCGTGTTTTCTCTATTCCGGAACCTCCTGGTTATCGACAACCAGCAGTTACTGAACCACCCTACAAACCTGGCCTTACTCATACATTAAAATCAAGATCTCCTTCACTCTCTCCACCTCCTAGATCGCCTCGGTCCCGATCAAGATCACGTTCAAGATCAATTTCTCCTTCAAGAAGAAGAAGTAGAACCCGATACGAAGAAGATAGAAGATATAGAGGGCGGGATTCTGACTATTATGACAGTCGGTACAGAGATCGCGACAGCAGGGATAGGAGCTATCGCCCAAGACGTCCTTACCGTGATGACGACGAGTACGGCAGCAGCCGATCTAGAGACCGCGATCGTGATTACTACTACGGAGACGACAGAAGATTCCGAGAGCGGCCTAAGAGAGAGAGAGAATGCGGTAGATACACTGATCGCCTTATGATGGACAAGGGGCGATTCGAGTATGATACGAACATTGATAAACGGATCAGCTACAATACCAGTCACCAGATGAGATCTCCACTTGGTGAACCTGCAGTGTATCTTGCACCTGCAGGATATGCGCCTCCGGAAATGATGTACACCACACCACCAGGCTGTCTACAAGGTTTACCTCCACCAGGCTTTGATCCGACCGTGCCTCCTCCAATGTTTGCAGCAGTGGCAGCAGGTCCTTTGGATCCCCAAATGGGATCACTTCAGCCTCATCAGGAGCAGCGACTAGGAGAAAATAGTGCTTTTGAGCTACCATTTCCGGCTGGGGAACTTGAAGGAAACCACAGAAATCCGAGCAATTTGAGAGAAATAGTACCTGCTGTCAGTTTCGTTGAGGGAAATCGATCGCCGAAACGTCTTTCATTAGATGAACGACTAGAGGTGGAAATGGGAATCAAAATCACAAGAGACGACAGCAGCAATATGCCACTCGTTGGAGGTTTTGCTGGATTCAAGAATGTGCCGCAGCTTCCTACTCCGAACCCGGCTTTGTTGCAGAGCATGCAGCAAGCCTCGATACAACCTTTTCATCAAGGGCCAGAAAATCAATTGCAGAGCATCGACAACGACCCAATCCTGGAGAGAGCTCTAGCGGAACATTCTACAGCCATCATGGTAAGATAAGATATTGCAAATGTTAATCCTACATAATAGAGAACGACAATTCTCTGATATAATACGTGCGTTTCAGTGTAAATATGAAATTACTCTCGGAATTCAGTCATAGTAATTAAAAGACGTTAATTCATGTTTACAGAGAGGAAATCTTATCAAGGTGGTACCCATGGTTCCAATAGAAAGAAGCTTCACTGTTACCAAAATCAACTGCAAATGGAATCCGATTGTTGTTCAACAAACTGCAGAGCAAGTAGTACGCAAGGTAATTATCGTTGTTTCTCCATTGAATATTTGTCTTGGTGCGTCGGGGAAAAGCTAATTCATGGCTTGAGTCATCCTTTCTGATGTACAACTTTTCATTCTAGGAAGGAGATGAAGTTCCTCCTAAACGCTGTGTCGCCATTAACGTACCTACCGTACCCTTCGAGATACCGCTTATAAATCCAGATGAAGAGTCCTCTGTTACGGAACATCCTGAAGACTTGGTTCAAAGATTGAAGGATGAGCGGCGTCAAGCTAGGAAAAAGAAGCTTGAAATCAAACGAAAACGTCAACTGCGAAAGAAGATGGAGAGGCGAAAGTTGATCAAGAATATACCGACTGATGAAGAAGACGTGAGTGGAATTTAATGAGAAAGCATTTGTTCAATGAGGCATCTGAATTTTTCATTATTTTCAAGTCTGTCATAATTCTTTACAGCTTGAAATGATCCAATCTGTTGACGGCAGCGGACAAATCGAAAATCGGAATTCAGGAGGAAGCGAAGGCTACATCGGGGAGAACTACAAAGAATCATTGAAGGTACAACTTAATCTCGATGCGTACTTATCATCTCTCCTGCTCCACATTGGCATTCTCGTACTCTCGTTAACGAAGGATAAATTGAAACACATAGCAGCAAACAACAAACTAACTCTTTGTTATCAACTCACTTTGGAGTCACGTTGTTCTTACCAATTCTATTGTAATAATTTCTATTTCGTTTTACGGAATCGGTTCTTACCACATTACTCTTGTTGTTGAAATATCTTGGATAGATGAGCTGTTCGTTGTAGTTAGCTAATTACGTTGAAAGGCTGAAAATGTTGGGATATCTCGGGATCTAGTTCAGTTTTGTAGTATGTACCTTGAGTGGTACGTATACAGATTGACTGTCAAACTTTAGAAAAGGCGCGGTTGCATCCGCAGTTAATAGGTTGAATTGAGATATTCTTGTACTTAACGTATTTCGACGCTGTTAGTATCATTCACATTAGCGATTTCGTTACATTTTGAAATTGAATGTACGTTGCATAAATCATTTCATGAAATAAAGCGGGATTTAAAGTGCATACACGATCTTGCTTACGTTCCAGTTCTGATCAGTTTCCTCAAAGATTCAACAGACGTTTGAGACTATACAAAAGACAGCATTGTGGACAGTTTCTTTAAACACAAAAGGCAATGTCAGGCTACGGGCGATCGTTAACGAGAGTACAAATCTTGCATGATAGAGACTGAGCCGGTGTCTACTTCACGGCGCTAAATCTGTTTCCTTTTTTCAGACTGATAACATCGAAAATCTTCCTGATGACAGCGTGGATATCGTTGAATCTGAGCAAGTTCCGGAACCAGTAATCGAAAACAGAGCTTCTGATTTGTTTACATTAGAAGCTCCTGCCGCTCCTGAACCAAACGGAGAAGCTGAAGAGGAGATGAGTGAATCATCACCACGGCCTGCCTTTGAACCACTTTCACCTCAAAAAGTACCTGTTCCTGACCCTTGGGCGGAACCTGCTAAAAGCATACTAGCGATTACCGGCTTCAGGTATGTGAACAGTGAAAACATAATTTATATTCGGAGACTTTGGAAGATCAACATGTAATAATATTGCCGCTACATTTCTAGACGCGGAAAGGAACAAGGCAAAGGCGTCCGGTTTGTTGACGGAATTATTCCTGGCTATGGCTCTTCGCGATCAGAAGGAGAAGAGGAAGTGCTCTCACCGGCACCAGGGTTCAAGGCAAAGACGCTGGGGAAAAAGAAAGAAAAGCGAAAGAGGGTTCGATCTGCTGTAGAAGAAGAGCGAAGGAAGAAACTAAAGTTTTTGGAAGACGCAGAGTTAATGGAAAATCAGGAACCCCCACCGCCACCATCCGCACCTTACCCATATTGCCCACTCGGTATTTTGTACCAGTTTAACCCACCATATGCAGGTATGTTACTTTTAATCTTCGCAGCCACCAATACGTTTGAGTCAGCGTCTAATTGTCACATGTATGGTTTTTCAGTTTTGTACGCTCAAGCGGTTGTGGAACATGGTTTTGAAATTACCTTTACACCGTCCATCGTTGAACCAAAAGCAGTCTTTTATGACTGGCCTGCAGAATCTACTGCATTAAATGATATAACTGAAGCTTAAGGAGGTGCTATTTCAATGGTCCTCATTTGTTCTCAGCAGAGCTATTTCTCTGTAGACTATAAATGTGTTTCTTTAAACTGATTTAAACTATTATTCACTGACAAGTTTGTTAAAGTTTAATGGTCTAAGTTGGCAACGTCTTGCAAAATTGTAGGTTTTAACACTCGTGTTTTTAGTCTGACTTTGGCAGGGTTTCCTTCGGTGTTCTATTTATATTTTGTACGTCTTGATTCAACAATGCTTACATTGAGCATGAATGCAGGCTTTTTCATTCAAGGAATAAACCCTCGTAATATAAATCTATGATTGGCTCGATTATTCAAAACGCCATTCAATCCACCTGTCCATAGTCAAGGCGGCAGAATTTAAATGCCACTCATTGTCATCATTTGGAATGCGCCCATAACCTTACCTTACTCAACAAGTCAACAGGTTCCATTAAACACGCTCTTTAGACAGTTACAAAATTTTATATCTTGTTAGAGTTTAATATTTTGAAGTACTTCCTCATAAAAAACTGGATTCCTTGAAATGGTGGACGAAGATGTTGTGTTCCTCGAGTTTTTCTCCCATTCTAACTTAAAAAGCGGCAAGAAGAGGTCGTTTAGACAGATGGGAAATGACAGCGTTAATATTAACAGGTAAGTAAGTTAAACTTGACTAGCTTGCACTCTTTGAATACTGTTTGGTTCAATAAGCGTTTGTTTTTATGTGTTTTCAGTTCTTCGCGGCAATTCCAAACCCCAAGGTCAGTGAGCAATGAACCAAGCTACAAGCGTCGGAAGTCTTTCAGTGGAACAACAGAAGCTGCAGTGGTCCGAAGTGAGTTGACGGGATTCCTTTTGAGATGTTGAGCCTGTGGACTAAATTATCATTAATTGCTTATACCTTTGCAGGTACTGATGAACCAGCAGCTTGTGATTCTCCTCAAACGTATCCGAAACGGAACTCCCTCAAGACTCAGGAGACACCTTGGGTCATCATTGTAGATCTCACTATCGAAGATGAAGACGCTTCATCGTCGAATAAGATAAAGGAAGACAAGGTAAATCGCATGCTCTTTAGCACATCCAATTCAGCAACTCCAACAGAAATTATTGATGGACACTAATTGCATTCATGGTTTTCTAGACTGGAAAGCAGTATATTCCATCGCCCGGATCGGTGGCTCGGGACATGTTGGTTGCAATAGCCAGAAAAGATCAGTTACCAAGATACAGGGGCTACATGCTGAAGCCTGAGTTAATCAGTGAAGCTCATCAAATACGTACGCTAAGCACCAATAAGGCTCTTAACATAAGCCGGTTTAGTTCTTCGGATGCCTTAAAAAAGTTGGTCAAAGGAAATCTACTGGTAAAGGGTGGGAAACCAGCCGAGTAAGTATAGCATTTGAATTTAAGATAGTGACGTTTCAGTTTCAAGCTGATTGTCGATTTTTGTTCTTACAGGTTCAGAATAACAGACCAAGGCAGAGCAATTGCTGCGGATATTATGAATTTCGACAGTAACTACCGGGAAGGCAGAGCCGGAGCATCAACGTTTCAACTCTTTCAGGAGATGACAACTGGAGCAGACATTGCCTGGAGCCTTGAAGCAAATTCGTTTGACATCATCTTGTATGTGGATAAAGGGGAACTCAACGCGTAAGGTTTACACCTTTGAATTATAAATATCAATTTTATACTGTAATTTGACAGACATAATTTACTTTTCAGAAAAAACCGGGATGAAGAACTACTCGGAAGGCTTACCGCTAGAGGTGTCAGAGCTGAAGCCCATAAACTCTTTGTTGGTGACTACGTTTGGGTTGCCCAAAGCCGTGATCTGAAGTCTCAAAAGCTCGTTCTGCCGTTCGTCGTTGAGCGCAAACGCATGGATGACTTGAGATCAAGCCTGGACGACGGTAGACTTGAGGATCAGAAGTCCAGACTGATCAAGACTGGATTGACTGTCATCTACATTATCGAAGAATGTTCGAACGGAAGATATTTGAGAGGGTTCGAAACGTACAAAGCCATATCAAAAGCTAAGTCAATTCTCGAACAAGTTGATGGTTTAGTGCTGGAAAAATCGACTTCCTTGAAGGCTACTTGTCGGCACTTGGCACAAATGACGAGGAACTTTATCGAGTACTATAAGGTTAGTCATTGTTGTTTCAAATCATTTCATTAACCTTAGTGAACTTGTTTTGAGAATTTTCTTGCTTACAGAACAAGTCTTTGAAGAGCTGTCCCATCGAAGAATGGCCACAAAAGAAGCATGCTCAGGACAAGATCTTCTTACAATTATTTTCAGATTTCAATCTACACGGGGGAAAGGGATGCTCTTAAGACGGTGTTTACAATTTTATTATATTTTAGAAAGTTAAATGTTAGTCATGTGTCACATGACGAGCTGTCTATATCAGGTTGTTGTTGTTGTACGTTTGTCAAGGTTATACCCAGTTTCATATCATACATTTTCAAACTCTCTTTTACGTAATGTTAAACAAATACACTTTAATTTAAACTCCAGCGAGTGACGTAAGTCATGCTGACCAACAATGATTTTTATCGTATAACTGTATGACTAAGCCTTACAGAGCCTTTTATTTTCAAAACATTGTGAGCAAATCTATATGGTCGTATAATGTGTATAAAAAGTTGAAAGGTTTGACAAAACTTCAGCTACAATTGTTCGATACATACAGCCTATAGCGTCTAGAAGATAATCGTTTCTTCACCGTTGTTGACTTTTGGCATTGATCGGACTGACTCCATTGACCAATTGCGGCTTCGCCTCCTTAGGCTTATTACTAGCTACAACAGCGAGATTTCCGTTAGGTACAGGTCTTTTCCCCGGTGACGTCCGTTTAGCAATGTTTCCTCGACTCGGTGTGGCATTTTGTAAACTCTGATTTTTTCCGTCCTGGGTAACTCCACGTTTCACCTGATGAGATGAAAAGGTGTTGTTGGTATTATGGTTGGCAGACGCGGAAGAATCACCTGCAAGATGTACAAAAACACTGCAGTTATTGATTGTTATCATGGGGTAAATGAAGGCAAATTGAGGTTCAAAGTCATGACAGAGGAATCAAGTGGAAGTGATAAGAGTAGGCCAGGGATTGGATCGGACACACTTGAACTTGATCGAGGATCGACCCACCCACCTCTTTGATTTGAAGGGTCGTTAAGGCGGGATGCACTGGAAGAGCGTGACGACGGATTGATATTGTTTACTTGATGATGATTGTTGTTGGCAATTTGATTGGAAACAGGTTGATTTTCAATGACTGATACAAGTTGTTGAGCATCAGAATTGATACTCTCCAAGGACGTCTTGTGTGAAATACGACCGCCAGATAAGTAGGATAAAGTCGGGGATAATTGATGCTGTTCCTGAACGCCGTTATCGGCAATGACAAAAGCTACGGGCTCATCAACAGGTGCTATCGAAGTACTGTTTCGGTTAACGTCTTCGAAGGCCGTCTCTTGGGTCTTGTGGACTTCAGCAGTGGTCGTCACCATGATCAATTCTCCAGTCCCCTGAAATCAAAGGGAGAAGCTTCAGATTCTTATGGCTCTTTTACTGTGAGCATTCTTCCTAAAAAGTATTTAACTTACGTCAGGATCGGCCTCAGTCGAATTACTACGTACTGAGAAGGCACTCGAACGAATCCCTCGAACTTGCGCTGCAGGCCTTGAAATCAAAGGTAAACTAACGTGTGAATCTCGATCGTCGGTATTGGGTTCGAAGGCTGGATTGTCAAAGCCTTTAGCACTTGCTTTAATGGGATTGTCTTGATCTTGTACATTTTGAACCGTTGTTGGGACCGTTGTTGAAACATCCATAGGGCCAATTTTGTTCCGCTTCTTGCCTCCACTTTTCAGCAGCGATGGGACTGAAGCCTTACGCTCCGAAGCCGACTTCGGTGGTGGTGCTTCTGGAGCATCTTCCCTGGATTCAAGCTTACTGGGATCAAGCTGAATCCGCTGGTCGTCCTTAACTCCATAGGTTGATTGGATTCTCCTTGACACATCATCAAGATCAATTTTGTGTTTGAAGTCTTCGCTTGAATCAGCAGCTCCTTCAGGCGACAATCGTCGTTCCGCAGCCGCTTCTGAAGTCTTGGGTCTTGATTCCGAATCAGTATCGAGATCTACTAATAATTCGCCTGGTTTTTGTACTTGGGTGATACCATCTTCATGGTGCTGATTGTCGTCCGAATTGCCGTTATTGGCCGCAGCTCTTCGGAGGTTGAACAGCGCCTTCTCACGCTCAAAATCCCGGGAGCTTTCTTCCAAAACTCGCTCGTTCAAGTCCAGGTAATGGAGCTCGATATAGGATAAGAGCCATCTGAAAATATAATTTGTATGAGCATATAAGAATATTTGCAATCTTAAAAACATGTTGAATTTTTGCTCAAGTCTTCTTCTTCACTGTAATTTGCAGCTCGTTTCGTGCGCTAAAGATACAGATCTATAAGGCTTGAGGATAGTCGATTATTAGTATGAAGAAGAATCTGATTGAACTTGAAAAGTTTTTGAAAATGTCTTGAAAATGTTGGCCTGGAGCTATAATCTGTTTGATTCATTAATGATAACGTCTATTTAATCGAGGAATTGCCGAGGACGACTCACTTGAACCCGTTAAAGATGCCTTGGTCCAGTCTCAGGCCGTTGGCAGCACAAACATCGATTCTTGTCAGACATCGAACGGCGTTTACCGTCGTTACCAGGTCCATACATCGGGTCACTTCAACTTCCGAGACTGAGTTTGAATCGTCTTGTTTGTTGGCCAATCTAGAACGTGTAAAAGATTCAAAGAAAAATCAAGAGACCATCATCCTTCAAGTAACTGATTTGTGCATCCGTCCAAAGCCTCGAGGTATGTTATGCGTATATAACAATTGTTATTTATGAGCTTTTTATCGTTCAAAAAGCTGAATGAATCAAAATATTGTTCATGTGTGGTGGTTCATGATGCAGGTTTATCATGAGGAACATGTTGCAGTTATGGCGAATCGTGCCTCGACTGAACCAAATCTTATGAGAGACAATTTGTTCAGTGAGTCAGTCAGATTTCAGAATGTTTAGGCAGTTTGTTCGGACAATTTCTTGAGGCTATGTGTTACACTCAGCATGAAGAAGAAACAAAATATGGCAGAAGATCATCTCGTTAGGTAAGTTTAACTTGTGTAAAAACATGTATGTGAGTTTGTATATATGCATCGTAAATGATGAATTTTGATTTTAGAAAAACTTACAGCAAGACTGGTTTCCGCTGTATGCGATCGTCCTTGAGAACTTCGGCCAAAACTTGCCCGGCTTCAGCAAGATCGTCAGGCTTGCTTGAATCGACAACAAAGATGATTCCATGGGCCTGAAGACAGGAAACGTTGATTTACTAATTAATTAAGCATCCAGGTGAGTAGAGACTTTACAGTATAAAAAATGAGCTATGTGGATCTTCTGATCATAAATATTTCGGATTTGACATTTGTTGGTTGAGTACGTGATATGATTTTTAAATTTCTAGGGACCCAAAAATTCATTATTTGCCAAGTGTAACTAGAGCAGGGCTTGAGTGGTTGATGACAACGAGTGTCGTCTTCAAAAAAGCGTGACTGAAGTAAGAAACCTGACTTTCAAGCAAAAGTATAATAAACCCTTGCTCTCTTACGGATAATTATTTAAAAAAATTAATTACAGGTAAGGAAACTTACATCCGCGTAGTAATGCGTCCACAATTCACGTATCGACTCATGGCCGCCAATATCGTGAAGCCTTATAACGAGCTTCTTTTTGCGAATTTCATAGGTGTGAAATCCCTTGGTTTGTACGTAGGTTGAGTCCGGTAAAGCTTTTCGTGCTACAGCCATATACGAAATAATACATGTTTGTTTACGTGTGAATTAATCGAAAGTTTATGCGTTTGTCACAACAAATTTTGTAAGCCCGTAGTTCAACTCACGTTTTGAAAGCCTCTGAGCAACTGTCGACTTTCCCGTTCCTTGCAGTCCTAGGATGAGTATTGTGATTTGTCGTTTGGATAGTTCTGGAAAAAGTTTTTAAAATGCACACACGGTGATAAGGATATAAAGGCAGAGATGGTAGTAGTAGTAATTTAAAATTATGTTGGTTTCATATATATTTACTGTGTAGTGCGTGCCACTCCTGGTTGTCATTAAATTTATAATACAACTTTTACTTGTTATTTTACCAGAACGTGAGGAATGACCAGGGCATTAAAGCTTACTTCTTTTAGTTTGCCATTTATTGATGGCGAGTCCGATTCTCGCGATTCCAAGGCGTAGAGCATTGCCCATCTGATGTCACTTGTGGTTGCTTTTAATATGGGAAGAAATTACTTGATTGTGATAAGGATGACGGAGACGACGGAGCTGCTACTTGAGCTACTTGCCCATCTAATAAAATTTCCCATTTTGATGAGAGCCGGTGACAAAAGGGAAATTGTCGTTAGTATAGAGTCACACACACGCCCACGCAAAACAAGCAAAAAAATTGTTCAAAAAATCCAAACTGTTGAAATTTTACAAGGATGGTTGCAAAATTCTCAGCGAGTTAATTAATTCAAAACCTATTGATTTTTCAGCATCTTTGAGGCATGATGAAACAAGATGAGGAGGAATCTTGAAAGTCCCATACGAGAAACAAAGGTTTGTTTGTTCTATAGTCGTAAATTAACAAGCAAGTTGTTAAAGCTTGTTAACAGATTCACATACGGATGTACACTTATTACACCAACAAGGAAAATTCTTTTCCTGAGAAATTCGCATAATTGTCCGTCACCGCAGAAAACACAGGCTTGGAGGATGATAAAACAAAAAGTTTGTATCAATTCTTCTTCTTCTTCCCGATGAGAATCAGGTAGCCGACAATAGCCTTGTTTCCGGTCAGGATTTTTATTTCAAGTGACACAACAACAAACACTATATTGTTATGTAGCTCGCGATGAGCTCCAAGAACAATTTGCTAAAATGTAACACGAGGTTACGTTATGTTCAATAGTGCTTTCAATCCTAATAGAAATTGCAATAACGCTCTTTTCAAGACCCACAGGTGAATTCCTTGAAACCGCCGTTTGTTTACCTGCGGCGTTGCCATGGAAACTGTGAGTGGAAGTCGTAAAAGGTGCATTGGGATAATCGGGGAAAATGACCATGGGCTCACAGTCAGTGAACACTTGAGAGAGATGTGCTTCAGCTGTATCACAAGTACAATATAAAAGGCATGTAATGTATATGGCGATTCAAAACGCCCGAGTATATAGTGGTGGTCATTCACGCCATTTATATATCGAACAAATAATTCTAGTACAAAAGGTGAAGAAACGAGAGAAACAAACGTGGAAAATACAAGGACGCTTTAAAGCGTCCACTAGATGAGGCCATTGATAGAGCAATCATTTAAGGAAGTGCCAACTGGAGAAAATGTACTTCGCCCAGCGAAGTACCAAGTTCCGGTACGGAGCTGTTTTAGAGTTGAAGAAACCATGTTAAAGATTTTTTATACATTTGATTGTGCTATTTGTGGCGTCGCCTTAATCCAAGTTTCCATCTGATTGATGGCGGCAAATGATCATTATCGATAAGGAAAGTCGAATTCGACCGGCGTAGTAGTAGAGCCAATCAAGTCTTCTCATGACAGAGGTGCATTAGAAGCTTCGTTCTTTCAGCATATTACCGATAAGTAAAAGTTGCGAGCAGAGGAAGAAGAAGACCAACAGGATTAGGCCAATATATAACGACGGAGATGAGTTGATAAAAGTGGTCTTTGCGACGACCATCATTGTTGCGGATCTCGTTGATTATAAAATTTGAAGGCGCTCCACGTCCACTGCAGTTGATCACAAGTTAATGGGACTCGTCGTCGATGGTTTTTTGTCATGCACTTGAACTTGTCTGTTGGGAATGTATTGGGCATTGGGCCCTATGCTGGTGCATTACAGTTATTGGATGGAAAGCTTGCGCCTTTGTTGGTTTGGTGGCCAATTCACTTTTTCTTTCACTTTGGAAAGAAACAACAATAGCTTGCCTCTTCCCTATGGTAGATGCTAATAAAAGTGATGGCTTTGACAGAAAGGAGCAGGAAATAAGATTTGCAAAGAAGACCCAATTTAGTTTCGTCTTGAATGCTCAAGAAGATCCCCTGGTCATGAGTCTTGATGACGGTATTAGGTGAAAGAATGCCTTGCAAGTAATCATCGGCCGGGCTGACTGACTGTGAGTCAAGTTGAACACGTTTGTAAAAAAATTATATTGCCTGCTTGCTTTTGTACAAGAAAAAAATGGATGATGATCATGGCGAATTTTACATGGTTACATATGGGCGGCGATGATGATGAGAGAAGAAGAAAGAAGGAAATTGATCTTCAAGGCTTTCAATATGGGAGATGATACACGTTGTGTGTTGCGGATCTAAGAAATTCGCAATATATGATCAAATACAAGTGGTGTGTGTACTTGCAATGGGTGCTATGGTTTATAATTCTTGTTCGTCCTTAGACTGAAGACTGCGTTATGTTTGCTATGAGTAGGTCATCGGACGACGAGATTTACCTACTCACCTGTTCGATTTTGTACACATGATTTTGATGACCATATTAACGTTTTTTTAACGTGAGCAAACTTTAAAGCGTTTAAGGCAGCAAAAAAGTAAGGTTCCAAATATGTCGCTTTAATTTTCGCTAGAGGGATTGGGTTCGGAGTTTTGTGATAGATTCCTTTTCACCTTTATTTTTATGCCCGCTGTATGCGAATTTTGTCTCTGCAGATTTCACGCTTTCGCTAAATATATATACACGCAATAAATTTTCCAAATTCCAAACTCCGATTCATATTATTTCTAGGGGCTTAAATGCAATCAAATCAAGTTTGAAGCCCAACCTTGCTCACATTATATTGTGAAGATGGCAACGTGATGGCAATATAATTATCGGGAACTTGAGATCAACTTTTACTTTTAAAGACCACCCCTGTCTGTCTGGTGCTCTACATTCGGTTTTAATTGGTCCACCCAACAAGCAAAGGCTGCTATATTTTTCATATACAATTGCATGGGCATCCTCAGCTTGGTATTTTATATGTTGAAGGCTATGCCTCTTTTCGGCTAAAGATTTTGCATCCAACGACGCATATTTTCATTGATAACAACTTTTACTCAATGAGCCAAGTCTAACCCTTTGGTTAATACGTAGGAAGCGCGGATGACGGATCTTAATATTCAGGACGAATGTCGATTAGCGTTAATGCACGTTCGCACCGTTTATACGATGGTTGAATCGGCTCTCTCACGTTTCCATGTTGCATATTAAAGACAACAAGAACCTGCTCCCTGCCTCTCACTGTATATTTCTCATGTTTAAAACCCTTTTACAGACCTGTTTGATCATTCATTCATTTATAATGTTACTTAAACTTTCTTTGCAAGAATGCGCGCTGCTGCATTGTTGTTTATTGTTGTTGCTGTTGGCTCAAGTGTCCTATGGTCATCGTCTGCTGTGTTTCACTGGGCTGAGCAAGTCTGGCTAACTTGTGTCCTTGCCTACACACATGATAGGAAAGTGCCATATTGGCCGTGTGATTTTCAAAGTGGACATTGGACACCACCTGAGGAGACTTGAAGATATACGTGCTAATTGTTACATGTTCAACGCAGTTGAAATGACAAAATGTATTCAGTCACAAGCAAGTGAAGAAGAGAGAGAAAGCGATTTGTCAAGTGGCAAGTGGTTTGAATGCAATGCGAGAAAAATATTTGCCGAGTGCATTGGTCATCGTCATTTTGATTTCTATTTAGCTCATGGGTTGCGAATTTGAAGAATTTGCGAATCTTGTGATTGCTGCGTCATTGAATATGTATGTCCTACTTATTTGCAAGAGCATAAAAGATGGCAAAAATTGAGACGCTTCGTAAGAAGATCTACATATGTATTGTAAAGTTGAAAAATATCATGTGAAATTTTGCCCTAGAGACGTCAGTTAACCTTAAAAGTTTTCAATTGTCCACGTAGGAACGAGTTGATACCCGCTTAACCTTGAATGGGAAAATGTCGTCCAGGAGGTGTCGCATTAAGGACGTAAATGTTCTTGAATGGCCAGGATAAAAACAATGCAAAGTAATGGACCTTATTTCAGTAAGGTGAGGAGGCAGGTGTGGATTGTTATTAAACGTTTTAACGTACCATTGTTATGCGGGTTGGCATTGTTGTTTACGGCGGTATTTTAGGTCAATTTGAAACAAACCTGTCGTCGCGGACCACGTTTCCGGTAAAATCCGATTGTTGTCGACGAGTCACTCGCAAGGATACTTCGTTTTGCCCGGCATGACACAATTATCCAACCTTGAAAACATTTGGACGAGTCAAAAATTAAATCTTTAATGCAGTGGGTTAAAAGACAAAGAAATTATGTCATATGAACGTTTAATATATTTCAATTGTTCAAGGGCACCGTTAAAAGCCAGATTATCAAAGTCCAATTGATCAAAGGACAGCATCAGGCCGCTGGACGTGATCTCAACAATAGCACTTGTCATTTGGACAGATTCGGAATACCAAAAGCATATACACGGCAGCTAAATAGCGACACAATTAACACGAGTGAATTCAATGCACTTGAAGACGCTGACAACCATGACGAAGCAGTATAATTGTACGTGAGCATTGTATGTGTCATTGGGATAATTGATTCTCAATAATAATTATTATGGAGCCAATTACATTGTTATTAATTGCTTCTGAAGATGACGAGCATGTTCATAGTAGTGTCGATAGGTTTCCCTCATCAATCTTGAGGAGATATCCCACGTAATTGCTAATTAGCAGCAGGTGACAGAAGTTGCCGGTTGATTCCCTACTGAAATACATTGTCATTAAATATAACTTGCTGCTAGAAAACCTGAATGGTCCAAGAATATTGGAAGCCATATATTTTGTTGTGGTCTCTCGGTTCCGTGGTGCCACACCTGGGAATTTGATTAACTGCATTTTTCAAGACAGATTCAGGTTAAACCTTAAGTGATGATGATTTCCAAAAGTTTGTTGATGCCAAGCCCAGTGCGTGCCTCTGAGGCCCGGCGAATTTTGCCTTGTCCAAAAGCTACAGAACCTGCGGGCGTGATTTAGCAGCCGAGTTAATTTGGCGCGCACGCGCTTTTCGCCAGCAGTTTAAATGCTCAACATCACCTAAACATTTGTAAATTTTCAATTGTTATCCTGTTAGTAAGTGAGTGGTGGATAAATTGCAAAGGATGAAATGTTATTCCCTGCGGTGGAGAAAAGCGTTTGACTGACTCTGAGGAACGGCGTCACTGTTAGGCTATCGGTCAGTTGGAAATTCTTGGTGTCCAAGACAAGCGTATTTAGCAGAAGCAGCGCCAAGGAGCAAAAGTGTAAATACACACTGATGGTAAATAGGGCAAAATTGATTTCATTAAAAGCGACAGCAGCATAGACTTGGACAGGTATATATTCAACTAACAAGTGTTTACAAACAGCAGGAGAAGCCGTAGTGTGGCGTGGCTTGAACCTGTTTGTATGCCATTTTGCCGATTTGGCGCTCTTGTTGTTGATATCATTCCATTTGAGAATACTATAGAGAAAATGCAGAAAAGACTTGCAGCGCCGGCGGTATCTTGTACGGAAATCCGCATACATTTTCCCATGACTTTTCAACAATGTGTATCAGATATTACGTGCGTTATGTATAACGCACATAGATTATGTCCATATTATTACAAACGGCGGCGTTTCCGCAAATTGAAAAGTTTCACCACCCTTGCAGAATTTCCGCAAGGGCTTTTATAATACAATAGGAAGAAGAGCAAAACGGTGTCAATAGGTCTAGGGATGGAGGGGAAGAAGTTCAATTTTAAGCGTTTCTTCAGCCGGAGAGAAAAGTCAGCCAGTAATAATAAAAGACCTGATAAGTTGCTTTGGTTCAACAACAACAATAACCGAACAAGTATTTGCGAAACAATTAACTATAGTGTAGAGAGGGCTGAAAGGTGGAGAAAACAATAAACAATATTGAATTATGGCAAATATTTGCCAAATCCGCTTATGGCTAAATTGAAGCACTAAATTTTACAGGGCTGTACCGCGTACCGCGCTGTATACATTTGAAGTTGATATTTTTACTATATACACTTTGCTAGAATGGAAGCAGAGCAATTATTTGACACGGTCCATAATTGGTAAGGCACGAGCTCAAGAGTCAAGTTCAAAGAAAGAGTTTGGACGTCAAGTTTATGACCAGTCTGTTTTGTTGAGTGCTTTCGCCAGTACTTCAAGTTTATTAAGTTAAAGAGTTTCGAAGAAACAGTCGATAATTCTAACGGAATCTGTGGAGCTTGCGTTCGGACATCAATACTTGTATATAATGCAATCGAATACTGATATAAAAATTGAAGACCAAGAAAAAAGTGTCCATCTCACTTGACAAGTATAATATACAGGAAATGCACAAACGGCAACAATGTCAGCAACAATAAACATAGGCAAACAGAGGATTGTTGGTACTGCAACTGACAACTACAATGACACGACAGGGGACATGGGATGTTTGTTTCCTTTTATTCGATATTGTCCGCGAGCTTTTATCGGGAATGAATCCAGTCACGGTCAATTACAGTTGTGTGTATATAGTGTGGATTTATGTGGATTTTTCGTCGTCAGCCATTGAATCTGCAAAGTTGACAACAAGGAGGCAATTGTTGCAGTTACCATTTGACAAAACGGTTTTGATGGTTATTCTTCTGTGGTTCTTGAAACATCTCTACAATTTTGATCCGGTGTTTTATACCTTAAATGGAAGTTCTTGATCAAAAATCCAAATCTGAAGTTCATTAATAATGTTCATCCAATTTGGGTTTCTTGAAAGCCATAAAAAATTAATTATTGTAAATCTCCCGCCTTATATCTTGCATGGCGAACTTTGAACTCAGGACTTTGGAACATATAAAATCAGATTTTGCATGCTTCAGAAACTGAGCAAATAGGGCTTTCTTCAAGCTCCTCAATCCATCAAAAACAACGCACCTGAAGACAGATGTTCCAGCCCGTTAATTTCATATGTGACGTTTCTACGGCATGGTTTCGATAAGGCGGGAATATTGGATTTGGTCATAACTGACCTACAACTTAGCTTGGAGCCGAAACAAGCTTAAGCTTGCATAACCGATTCAGAGTCAAAGAATGATTATCAAATCCAATGCATCCACTTCAAAAGTAGGCCGATCCAATGGATGCTTTTGAGCTGGGAACAGGTGGAAACGACACGGGCACGCCAAACTTGGAACTGCTGCGCTGGTCGTTTCAGATTAAGGTTTTGTTATATCTTTTACGGTTTAATTGTCGGATACGCGATATATTTTTGTATGCCGTCGTATATTATACAATCCCGAACGAATATAGAGAAGGCAGGAAACACTTGGCTTTGTTCCGATGCACGAACAAATCTTTCTTCAAGTAACTGATGCGACACGCAATCATGCAATCGGATAGCATTGTTATTACTTCTTTTGGATCGGCGAAATGGCTTGTAGAGCCCGAATACATTACATAGAAAATTGAGCCTCCTCAATTCACGGTCAGCCAAGTGGTGGCCTTTTTTAATGTCTTGTTCTTCTTATGATGTCGATGTATTAATTTCATGTGAAGGACATGCCAATTAAGAGCCGCTTGGACCAAGCCCTAATTTGGACTCCGAATTCGGAATGACACCTGTTCTCTCCTCCTTCCTGCTCTGCGTGTTTCGTAATTAACTTTGCGAATTTTTGGCAATAGCCATATCCCAGCCTTAGCTTCAGGCCACAAAAATATATAGTGCCAAAGACCTGATGAAACCGACTTTCTGAAATGACGACTTGTTCTCGGTCCATCGACAAAACTTGGATGGAAAAACAAGAGACAGTTACACACATATATGCTTCTACCGTATTTTTACCAACCACAAAAATATCCAATCCCCGTTGCTTTGATCGATATAAATTTTTTGATCGGAGTATACCGTAAAAATGTATGACAAATTCGTGATGATTGCAACACCTTTTTTAACTGGATTGGCAGCTAAAAATATATTTACCGTATTACCATAAATTTCCTATTTCCTCAAGCACTCCCGATGTGATGGCTGCAGGCTGCAGTCCGAATATAAATCCAACGCTTGCAGCATTTTTTTGCCATAGACCACATTCTCGTAAATCTCAATCGGTGGCGAAGAAAAGTGTGAAAACTGTTTACAAGTTTACACATGTATTTTCAATGGCAATTTAACAAGAAGCGGATTCCGTTGATCGGCAGCTTGGAAGCAAATGATGATCATGTAAGAGTGTGTGTTAACTAACAGTAGTTGGTGGGGAAATGGGAAAAACGTGGGATTGCAGACTTCCGATCGCAATAATATATAATCATCAAGAAACCATCCAAAAGACATTCAAGTACCAACAACATACTTCGGCCAGCAGCGAGACCAAGCCAATCAATGCTATATCGACTTTGAAGACCGCCAAATTACGTTGTATCATTTCAAACTGGTGAAGAATCTCCGAGTACCGATATATACCGATTTACGCCGATTATGTAACAATTACTACAAAGTGAGAACACACGGGCGAAATAACAGGATTTTTCACAAACCACTTGAATGTCTCCATGGTCTGGTAGTCACGGACTTTGAGAAGCTCATAAGAATCGGATTCCTGAAATGCATCAGCTTCTAACTATTCTCATAAGCAAAGTTGAGAATTGCCTATAAGAATGCATGCGCTGTTAATGAACTGACTTTGACTGCGTGGGCGGAGTTTCGCGCGCTTGCGCGTCGTGACGCAACGTTAATGATGTCGTCCAAGTCTCCGTGATTCGGGTGCACCGGCGTCAGTTTCCGGTTACCGTTTACGAACAGGTGTTTTTTGGCTTTTAAAAGTCTGGTGCATGCTGCAGCAGCTCATGATTCTCACAGCAATTCAAGAAAATGCATGAACCAAATTCTAATTGCAATTTGCACCAAAGTCGTTATTATGCAGTTGTGTGAGCATGTGTCAAAAAACAGTGCGACTTCTATATAATTCAGCAGCCCCTTGTTTAATTCAAGCTTTTCGTTGGCACGGAACGTGTTGAGTACGCATGCGCTGCGCACGTACTGATGTAGCCGCTATAAAACTTGGTCAAAAATCCCAAATGACCTGCGCGCGGGCAGGAGCGCAACGCTGCTAATAATAATAAAACAACGGAAGCTCGTCCACCAAAAGATGAAGATGCTCGCGTACTTGCGTTATTGTTTTGCAATATCTTCAAAAGTGGTATAATGATAATAATATAAGGGAAGAAGGCAGCGAGCGCACCGAACTGCCCATTCATCATCAGCGGAGCGCTGCGCGCTCCGCTCAACGATAAGGATCTGCAGGACCGAATAAAATGGCTGAATTTTATCAGATTACTTTACTATCATCATTAACGTGAATTTTTGCCAAAATCGTGAACTTGAGTGGTTCGTCGGTTTGTATGATCGCCAGGATTATTTGGGCTTTTGGCTTTGATCTGGTAGGTAATCTCAATCTTGGGCCACCGGCAGCAGCAGCAGCTGCTTCTACTACTTGGAATACTATATAGTTGAATCTGATTCTTAAATTTTGTAACAAACCTGTGAGCCTTGATAAGAACAAATGCGATTGTTTCACCCAATTTCTGGGACAATTCATCTGGCCCAGAGTAAGTAGGAGTAACGTTATTCAACATTGTTACCGAACGTGAAACACTAATAATGAGACTGGGCCAACAATGGTCTAATTGAAAACTCACCTTGAAAAATTTAAACTTGCTATACGGACCTACCATGGAGCATGTAAAATTGCATTTGCACTGCCCGCCCGCCTTGTTACTTGAACAAGCAAGCAAGCAAACATTTGTTCTACGAATTATATTCCCACCCATTTTACATAACTAAACCGTTTGTTTTTGCCTTGTCCCACATTCAAACTATGCTTTAACTCCATTACGAGGAGTCACAAGTAACGTGCAAATGAGAGAGCAACAGGTGTCTTGAGTCTCTGTCTTATTCGGTAATACCTTAATCGGTCTGCAAATAATTAACGACAAGACCAGGGCAACGTTTACGGTATTTATACAGCTGAGTGCTTTCCTTCTTATAACAAAGGTTGTCAGTCAGGAGTAACTACCAGGAAAGCATCAACGTTATAGATGATACTGACGTAGGGGGCGTTGACAACAGTATTATTTAAGCAGCAGAGATATAATACTTTGCTTTACTACTGACACATATCTCGTTCGTTTCGTTATTCGCCGTCCATCAGAGCCAGCAAACCTTGGCCAGGCAACGGTATTCGGGGACGTCCGACTCAAGAGTCCGATTGTGTGATTAATCCATTAGCTAAAAACGTATAGGTGTAAATTGACCTTACGTTTATGTAAGCTTTAGACTGATATCTGAAACCGGATGTATGTATGGGCAGCACCGGAACCTAAAAATCTTTTTGAACAAAAGTTATGGAACGATGAGTTCCATAACGGAATGAATGTTTCGCTTCGAAGAATACAATGTGAACATGTGATGGACATTGAGAGGCTTCAAAATCATTACTCGGTCAGCAAAAGATGGTATCGACGACTTGCCAACTTACAAGCTTCTGTAAGCTTTAACTTACAAAACCTGATTTTGATCGCCAAGGTTTTATGACGGACTATATTTTGCCGGGTATAATTGATTATACGAAATTAAGAGCCGTTAAAAGCAGATGCACCCGCCAGATTCGGTTACTGTACCACCGACCCCTAAAAATATGAGGTACAAATTTAGAATGGGCGGTGACGACTAAAAGCAAGTTGCAAAACGACTTATTGCAGGTTCCAAGGTTGCCAAATGTTATTATAATTGTTAAACATGTATTTTAACATGATTAAACTTTTCTGTTTTTAATGTACTCTAAAAACCACCGCTTGTTAGTCACCAAAAACAAGTGTGTCTATTAACATACATTTAGCAATTAAATGTTAGCAACAACAAGTGAACGGCTCAGAAATTGCTGGACTTGAAGAAGGAGCCTTGGACATCTTGCAGAATCGTGGGAAAATTAGGCTAACCAATTAAAAACTGATTGCGCTTCAAGATGATCAATTGAAGACTAGTTAAAAAATTATGTTTAATGAGCTGACGAGTGAAAGGCTGCATAAACGTAAGCAAAAATTCTAACAACAATCGAGCAAATTCGCCGCTTGAGAACAAAATCTTTAAACATTCCGTTGTTCGATGTTACGTAAAGGACGAATGTTAATCATTCCCCAGCGGCAGAAATCAATCAAATTCAAAAGTTACAAACGTCGATTACGTTATATTATGATATACGCATCCCTTTTACTCACCATTTAACTAATCAGCCTCAGCAGCATTGCGAGAAAACATTGACGAATTGTCATTCACCGCTTTGTATTCTTTGAATCTCACCCACAATTACCTATTACCTTTTCTTTAATGATCTTGAAAGCTCACTCAAGTTTACATAAGCGTTTCTTTCCTTCTCCCATAAAGACGCATATATTACCTAATTTCCCTCGTAAAATACGCAAGAAGAAAGCTGCAACTGACTGTGCTGATTTCATGACATGACTCTCCATACCAACTTATACGAACAAGTGTCTCTGCTTCCAAGTGTAATTTAAATGACCAGATGGCAAACTAGCCCTCCTTCGTATGTTTTCCGAAGCCATAATCTTTAGGTCGAAATCGGTCAGTTTTATTTTTTTTCAGTCAGAAACAGCAGCAGCAGCATTGTTTTTTATGACTTTTGTATATAGTACGCCTCTCCTCAAAAGAACCGGAAGGAAATGCTCCTCCAAGTTTTAACGACAAAACGTCTACATAATGTGTTTGTCTTAAGGATCTTCATGTAAAAGCCAAGCCGTTAAAAAATCTCAATCGCAAATAGGAAGTAGAAAGAAAGAAGAGCAGAAGCGCAAACTTGAGACCTGAAGCGCGCTCTGTCTGAGCGCGTTTCTCTTAGACTTTTAGATTATGATTTAAACTCAAGCCTTCTCGGCCAAGCATTTCTTCCGTATTTAATTTCTTGAGTAATTTGATTACCATGTAACTTATACGCATAGAATTTTGGATCAATTCAAAGAAACCGTTGACTCCGCTCTGTCATGTGGAACAGATATTCTTGCTGCCGTTTGCCTTTATTATTACGTTTACATTATTATTGCCCTGGCTCCTCCACACCTGATGAAAATAAGGGCTCTTCAAATATACACACATCCTTATGAGCGCGCCGCGCCGCGCCGCCACCACCATCACCATCGCTCTCACCTGTGCATTGCCAATTGCTTTCAAGCCATCTTCCATGCTTTCTTATGGAGCTCAGCTCAAGCTGTGTATGGCAACAATGCTTTGAACACCTTCCTTTTACCTGAGCAGCAATGTGGACGAGTTGTGTAGCGACTTCGGGGCCTGAACAAGTCTTCAGTATTCATCTGAACCCCTTGCGAGGCACACACGCCACCCGTCAGAGCGCCCAAAGACTTTGAAATTGTACGCGCAAAGTACACGCCTAACAAGGTAGCAAGCTGCCTTAGAACGTTTTAAGTGAACCGCAAAAAAGTGTCCGTGCTGAAATTGTGACAATAGTGAATTTTTATTGGATCAATTTTGGTAAGTTTGGGTTTTTGAACGAGTCTTTTAAAAATTCAAGTGGAGAAAGTTGTAGATCCGCAAGTGGCTCAAGTAAAGACTTCTAACAAGGAAGCTCGAGGTGTGTTCAAGGTTCAAAAGTTGCCTTCGAGGTTCTAAAGTGTCTTTGTGATGAATAAGACAAAATTACAGATCAATCAATCAAAACGCCATATAAAAAGCATTGTTGCAATAGGAGCGAGAGAATGAAGTGAGAGCAAAAACTTGGCTTTTGTTAGCTGGACAAAAGTATGCTAATTGCTGGATCCTGGTGGATGGATCTTTAAAGCTGTAAATGAAGACTGAGGAGACGCAAAGAGTCAGAAACGCCCGTAGACTGGAAAAAAACTTGCTTGTGAAGTGCAATTAGCTTCCAGGCAAATTTTTGTATGGAAAAAATTCCTCGACTGCTGCCAGACAGACAATCTTTCTGAGCCGCATGTTTGGCATTGTGTGCGTATGTAATTTTATCCTTTGCTTCTTCTCCAGCAAAGGAAGCATACACATTTGCAGTTTAATCTCGTGCTGGATTCCAGTTTGATGATGAATAGAAAGAGAATGTTGTTTGACCATTTGATGCTACTTGGATATACTTGAGAAAAAGAAACTGGACAGTTATGCAGTTTGCCTTGAGCAAAAGTTGGCTTTTGGCCATTTAATAAAAGTGCAAGGCAGAAGATGATAATTTGGTGAGGTATTTCTTAATGTGTGTCAGGAGTGTGAAAATGTTGCTCGTCTCATCCTGGCTGGAGAAAACCCGTTCTCCTTCATAAATGCACGTCTGCATTTGCTTGGAGAAAAAGTGCAGACCACTTGAAGATTGGAGAATTCAAGTTGCAGTAGACAAAGTATTTACCTTGCGTTGTTATAATATTACACAACTTTTGACTTGTTTAAGTGGCTTTAAGAGATAGCCAGAAAAGAAGACAGAAGAAGCAGGAGCAAAATGGGCTCTATGAAGCAGGAAGCAAGTGTTCTTGTGTTGAATGCGTCGTAAATTTTAACAGCTTTTCATCAACGCCAGCAACAAGAGAAATATTTTTTCGCTTATCCATCTTTGTTAATTGTTGGTTTGTATTTTATCCGACTACTGTTGACTTTTGTTTTGTTTCAAAGGGCCTCGGGCTGTGTAGTTTGTTGACGGCCGGATAATTGCTGTCAGATACTTATTATGATGCCTTCTGTTTTGTCATTGTGTTTGCTATCGCCAGTTTCGTATTTTGGATCGAGTTAGGTAACGTTTTTAAAATGCGTATTGTGCCCGATAAGCCCTTTTAAGAGCCTCAAGTCAAGATAGCTCCGGCGACCAGTTGTTGTTTTAAAAAAGTACTCACACTCACAATATTACGTCTTCACTTTTAGTTTCCGGTTGCATTGGAAAAGCCACCCCTCAGGGCCGATGCTGTATTTAAAGGCCTGTATTTGTGGTTGACTGAATGACATGTAACATGTGTGCCTTTAAAGGCAAAAGTTATTACTGTCCAGGTGGGGAGTCGGTGGAAGCGGGAAACGGGCACAAAGGGATGCTCCAGAAATATACTTCCGGAATCGTTTCTTCCGCCCTCTGGTGTTTATATATATATAGTTGGGAGGTTTGGGAATGAGAAAAAGGGAAAGGTGCTATTATATTAAACAGGGAGAGGAACCTTGTCCAGTAGAATGAACATTGGATTGCTTGCATTCGACAGGTATGGCAGGTGCAGAAAGGGGTGCAAGTTTTGGACAATTCTTGCTGGACGAGTGCATGCGTGCATCAAAGTGCATTGTTGAAATAAATTGTGGTAGAAATATGCACGCTCGAGCCCTTTTGGCCGGACATATGATCTAATGACCCAGTATCTCTCTACTGTGTCACCAAAAATTCTTTGTGGTATTTCTATTTTTAAAACTTCGTCAACCTGCTCTCTGGACGCAAGATTCATGGGGAGGTGAAACAAAAATTGTAAAACTGTCAGCATTGGAGCTCATGCAAGGTTCTTGAGAATAAGGTACACAATTATATTGGACTCTGAACGAGAGTGAAAATAATACTCCCGTCAAAGTCAGCAGACGGAATTAATATAACGGACATGTGTGTATACTTGTCGAATAGTCGAAATTACAGGTATCGAGACATGGCTTTTGAATGAGCTTGCGTGTTTCTTGAGCACATGTTGTTATTATACCTGCTGAGAGTATATAAATGTGTATAATCTTGAAAAGGATGGGCTTCTTCTTTGTAGGTCAGATGGGATGAGATTTGGTTCGTGTCTGTCTGTATATATTACACTTTATATATTGGCGAGCTGAAGGAGAGAGATATATGAACGAAACGAGCCGCTCACTAACACCGGTCAATTTACAATCTGTATAGACAATATAACTCCAATTTATCACATCTGCCTTCCACTACACTTGGCACTCCTTTCCATTTCAACAAAGCTTCGTCTGAAAGGTAAAGTCAGAAGGTGCATGCCGTGTAATTAGACATGGAAACGTACTTTAACTGTGGTACCGGCTTCTGGAGCTGCGGCACTTGAAAATATTTTGAAGGGTACTGTGCGGTGATATATTATTTGATTCTGAGAATCGGATCCTAATGATGTAACATGCCGTTATTTTCTGCTCTCGGACTGTAGGGTAGTCAGTGGAGCTTTTTTCAAACTCTTGTGAGGTTGTTTTGAGAGACTTGAAAGCAGATGACAGGTTACACAAGAACAGACAGACAACTACTGCACGTTGACAATTTTGGACTTGAGAAAGGGAAACCTCTCAAGGATGTGAAAATGAACTTGTTGTTGTTATGTTGTTACCAAACTGACAAGTTTACCTGATTATTGCCTCTCGGAGCAATAATATAAGCTTGTTTGGCGTAATGTCCTTTTCCATGTCCAACCACGCTAACAATTGCATAAGCCGATGTGAGGCGACATTTTCAACATGACCATTCTTCAAAGACATCCACTAATCATGTGTGGTAACCTGCACAAGTTGTTGAATTTTTCTAGCACGTGTATTTTGAACTTAAGGTATTGGATGGGCAGTTTCTTATGGCGATAGATTGAGGCCAACTCAAGATTGATTGGGATTCATGCACATAAGACGATGAACACTTATTACCGTCTTGGAAGTTCGTGATTGTTAGCACAGATTTTTGGCAACGAGTTTGACAGTTTGATGACTAAATTACACAAATTCTTGCGTGGTGGGGATAGTACAAACTTAAATTTCAGAAAAAGACACACACGCATTTTTTACCCACAAGTTGCGAAAATTAGATTGACAGGTGATATGAACGGAGTAACGTACGTGCCAGTGATAACTGTGCTGCAAGAAGAACGTCTTTGAAAATTGAAGAAGACGCTTTGTGAGTATTACGCAAACTTGGTCATCATTATATCGATCAGCGAAAGATGTGAAAGATTGCAATAAGTTTGAAGACACCTGAAAGCCGCTTATCTCTTGTTTTGAAGCTTACAGTTGGAAATACTCAAGATAAAGTGATGAAAGTTTCTGGTGTGAGAATTTTGGTATCCGTACAAGCCACAAGGCAGGTAAAAGTTGGAAACAACCTTGAAGTGCGGGTAAAACCAAAGAAGAAGTTTAATAGACTTGAAACGCTGTCGA
>JAQGBJ010000508.1:0-39100 GCA_034698345.1 Sphaeridia pumilis | reverse complement strand
CGCTACCACCAGTAGAAAAACTTTTCTTTTAAATGTAATATGTGCCATTAGAATTTTCGTTTTTTGTTCTTCAATTTGGTGGGTAGCTGGTTGCTGGTGGCAGCGGGCGCAAACCGCCAGGCTCTTGAATATTTTCATGACAGAAGCGTTTCTGTTGATTCCACAAATTCTTCAAGTTCAAGGGTCAGACATACAAACGTTTATTGTATTCCAGCGTTGCAGAGCAAATACCACATGTGTGGCTCCAATTTTTCATTTCGTTGGGAGAAAGCTAGAAAAAACGTACGGGAAAACAATGCTGAGTCACCGAGATGGAAAAATGATCGGCCAGAAATGAGACCTAAAGTGACACTTGGCCATCTCCAAGCTTTTTGTTACGCCAACCCCTTCTAAGTCACGTTTCCCCTCCATTGACTTTGATTGTGTGGGCTTTTCACTTGAATCAAGTGGGCTATTATTTCTAGAGCTTGAGAGCGAGATGCGAGATCTAAATTCTTCTATGCCGTTTACTTTGAATTTTACAAAATTTTCGTCTAATATTTTGCTGTCGTCCCAGTCTTCTCGAGCCATTCTCGCCACAATTAGCTGAAGCGAATCCGTGAGCTTCTAAGTGAATTAAGCGAATCAAGCCACAAAGGGCAAACAAACATTTTGTTATATATTTTGTTGACCAAAACTATGATAATCTAGTGAAGAATCTCAGTTCTCGCAATCAACTCCATGTTTACATCGCCCGTATTTACAAAGCGGGTTACTTAAAATTTGGGAATTCGGGCACTGTCTTCCGAAGGCTACCAGCTTCGAACAACGTTCAAATTGGCGAAGGCGCTTCGTTCGGCGGGCGCTTCGTTACATGTGGTGGCGTGGCGTGCCAGCATGGCCATGGCTCTACCTAGTTTTAATCTCCAGAGTGACTTTTGTCCTCAAATATTTGTCCTTCTTCCTCCTCGTCGTGTCTGTATCTTGCTTGAATCTTGTTGAAAATCTTGATCAACGATAGACAACAGCGTTTGCATGTCGGCAAGTTGACGCTGCTGCGGTGCTTTGTCGACATTGATTCACCTGGCGTGGTTTCCCACGGCCTACCAACAATGATAACGTTTGCTTGCTTGCCAATTTACCGCGTTTCTTTACATTGCCTTGATGTGGTCCATTTTCGCGGTTGTACCAAGAACATGCTCAACAAACACCGCATGAAGTGACCTCAGGCTCCTGCTATTTTTGGCAAGCTTCTTAAAATAAGGTCATACCATTATGATTTTGGCGGGAACCTCAAGAGACTCTAGCAATCTACTTGTCCACTCACTATGACTCGGCCAATAAAAAGCAGCACAAACATAATACTAATTTGTACCCCGAGAGATTCAAAAGTTTGTGAGTTTTACAAGGAAAAAGCGTCTTGCATCGTCGTTACAGTTGGCGAATCCGGGACCCGGATCTCGGGTTGGGCAAGATTCATGGCACGGTTTCCATTTCGCCAGCAGGCTATAAACGCTTACCCACTTTCACCACTACTAAAGACTGGCTAAGCCATGAATCAAGTAAACAAGAAATACAACATGTGTATACACGCCCTCGGTTACCTTTCTGCTACGGCTGAGGTCCATAAAATGACCGAGTCCGAGTTTGAATTGCTTGGAGCCTTTGTATCCGTTTTTAATCCAAGGTTGAACACAAACATACAACTGCATACACAATCTTTGTGTAAATCGCTGTTGGCGATGGAACCTTTTCAAATTTAACAAAATACACTATAGTAGCAATCTGCCTTGAGTATTAGAGCGCTTTTTTACTTCAGTCCAACGGACATTGAAAACCACACATGTAGTTCTTTGGAAATCCATTACACTGGAAATAGCCTCGAAGAAAATCAAGTACTTTCCAGATAAACTGGCATAAATAATTAAGGTCCGAAAATACATGCATTGTACTGCAAACCAATGTGGAGGAATTTTCATCTTGTTTTGTATTTTTCAGACAATGGCTGGAGTATCCGAATTTCGAAAGCAGAAGCTTTACTTTGTGTTCGACAAGTTCTTTGGTAAGTAAGCGGGTTGGGAAACTTTTTCGAGTACTTTGCTTTAATTAAATGATCCTTCTCAGAATCCAACTACTTCATTGTACTATAGTTGATTACATGGAATTTGTTAATTAAGAAAATTTTCTAAAGCAAACAAAATATATGTTGCAGATGTGAACCGAAGTGGAACCATCGAAAAGAAGGACTTTGAGATCGCTGTCGAGGTAAGTGGAAACGATATGACTTGACACATATTTCATCTATCAGCATCATGGAACGGCCATAGGAAATAGCTTCCCTTCAGTAATGTAATTTTGCAAAAGTCCCTCGGAAAATATTTGCTAAACGAAATCCGCAATCCGTTCATAGCCCATAGCTTTCATAATGGCTTATTCCGTCAGCGTCCCTCTCGTCATTAATCAAACCATCAAACTTGCCACTTTGCCGCTCTTCAAAAAGTGGTCCCATGAGGATCGCCAAATGTTCTTCGTTCGACGTTCTACGCCGTTCCGGCGGTTTGTCATCCGCAGTTATAGGCTCTGTTTCAAAATTTGCTGCAACCATTTTTTAACATCATCGAGTACACAGAAAATTTTTGCCTGGAGAAAGCTAGGCAATTTATATCGACTTGTCCCTGATTAATTGAGCGGATTCCAGGGATTCTTGCGGGCAATTGTAATCAATCTCCAGTTGCATTCCAGCAGCATTAAATTCATTAACTACATATTTCAGCTTATGGTTTTTATGCCTCCTTGGAATTGTCCATTAGTTAGAATATAATGTGGCTTTTGGTCATTTTACAAGTTCAGAAATTTTTGGTCTTTTAATTTAGGGCATTAGGATTTTACATTTTGTGTGGCTGGAACTTCATTGAGAGATTCATGAAATATCCTTTGTATCAACATTGAAAAGTCAAAAGTAGACACGCTAAAGCAATGACAGATGAACAACTTTTATTAATGACGTGATTTATCATCAAATCGCTTAGACAAAATAGCTTTCACGCAAATTCTCTTAGTAAATGAAACCGATACTTGAGACTTAATAAATTCAACACTAATTTTCCCTCTGCTGAATACTGTTTCTGTTCCAAGTTGTTTGTTGTGGTGATTAATTTTGTCTTGGCTCCTTTTACTCACTGTATAATTACATACTCGATGGAACAGCTTTCTTCAGCCATGTCAACTTACAAATCCAAATGAAACTTTATTTTCCCGTTGTTTGTTTTGTCGTTTCCCTTCAGAGCTTCTCGTTTACTCATTAGTATCAAATCAGCGTAAACAATGACAAAGCTTTAGTATATAATCTGATCCATCTTTTACAAGGTTGTGAGTTTCATTCATGACAAATTTCCATGTAGAAAGTTGTGAGAACATTTCCCTGGCTCACAACTTCTAGCCATCTTTGAATGAAAGCTGAGCAAAAGCATGAAAAGGCTACCAAGAGAAAGCAACAAAACTAATAATATTTCTGCAGCAACATATCTACAACCCAACTTCAAAACAAAACAGATCTAGCAAAATCTAATATACAAACACATTTCGCACACACCAACACGCTTCACTACTTTTTGCGACAACAACATAATTAGCCGCCAAATTCAAGTCAAAAAAGACACAGACACACTGATTGCAGGCACTGAATCATCTCGGTTGGAGACAATAGTTTGCTGAAATTCGCCTCCGATTCAGCAAGAATGTGGCCCAAATACAGACAAAAGTACAACTGCTACCACACGCGCAGACACGAACAATGTGTGCCTGACAGGACCATCGTTTACTCTGAAATGGTGGCATTGTCAAGGCTCAAAATATAATAGAAGACGGCTGGGTTGGGCTGATATTATTATATTTTAGATTTTTCCTTGTTTTCTTGTTGAAGCAGACGTTTCCTCTGTTGCTCAAGAGACTGTTGAGACTTTTGAGACCGGAAAAAGAAAAGCTAAGCAGGAGGGCATAGAGAGGGAGAGCGGAAATAGCATTAGATCCACTTTGTTGTACGTTTCTCTTATGAAAACAAGAGAAAAAATTGATTAATCTTTCTCGTCATGATGATGATAATCCTGTATGCTTGGTTCCCCTCAGCAAATCTGCAAACTTCGCGGCTGGTCCAATGAAGACCCCAAGTATGCCGAGACCAAGAGCAACTTTTTGGAAATCTGGGAAGCCCTTCGTCTTCGTGCTGACGCCAACAAGGATGAGCAGGTAGGCGTTTTTGCCCATTTTTGCCATTTTTTGCTACTGTTGTTGTTGCTTGTCATTATCAACTTGCACTCAACCAAGTCTTTTAGCTGTCCTTTGAGAAGCATTAACTCCAAGTCGTCACCTTGTCACAACAGGTTAGCCGCGAAGAATGGTGTCAACTGTGGCTTCAGGCCAACAACGAGGAGTGGCACAAGTCCTACATGAACTTCATGTTCCAGCTTCATGACACTTCGGGTAAGTCCCAAAAAGACCGTTCAATGGAATAGCCCGAAGAAATCTTGGTTTACAATACTTACAACGGTAGAACAGTAGCTGTTTTACACGTTAACGGTTTAACGAGTCCGTGGAGAACAGTAGGCGAGTTGTATGGCATCAGCATAAAATTTCCAAGTTTTTATCATGGAATTCGGCTGGAGAAGATCCGAAATAGCTTGCTTGAGCCAGAGACATAAGTTTTTGAATTTTTAAAAAAGCTGGTTGCCGTTGATATTTAATTGAAATTTGATATCTTTCCTTGTCGTCATGTCAACCTCGGTTGTTTGTTTGAAGAAATTTCTTTTGATTAATTTATACATCAAGTTTTTCCAAGAAACTTGACTATTCAAACACTTGTATTTTCTCCCCAGGATTCCAAATATGCATTGACTTGTGACTGATCCTGGTGCATGGATCAAGTTTCATTACCAAAAGATTCCATTACATAATTCACAGAGTGCAGAGCAAAACATGTTTTTAAGTATTATACACAAGATGGGTAAATAAATAAAAAATTGTAAACTTTCTCTTCCTGAAAGGGAAAAAAGCAAAAGAGTTTGCCATATTGCTCAAGGCTGTATCCAAGTTTTTTCTGCAAAAATTCGTTTTTTTGTAACAACAAGTACATGAAAGCTTGGATGTCGGATAAGCTAATAAACCTGAAGGTCGCTTCTTTTTCTTTGAAGTCAGAATTGCTTTGAGAGGGTAACTTGATTTGATAAAAAGAAGTTGAAATCAGTCGTGCATCAACTAGATTCTCGCATAACTACATATTCTGTACTTGCTTCTAGTAATCTTGAAACTGCACGTTACTTATCGCTGTGACAAATTCATGGAATTTCTATACAGAATATTCGCTCTGATGAATGATAATTTTCTCATCACCTAAGCAATTGCTGAATTTTGTGCATACAAATTTCTAAATTATTATATATTTGTTGCTCAACAGGAGACGGTTGCATCGACGTTGAAGAATTCACTTCTGTCTGCACTAGCTTCGGCGTTGACGGGCAAGAAAGCCGCAAAGCGTTCGAAATGCTTTCCAAGGTAAAAATTGAATCATTCATCCTTTTTTCTCTTTGAACACATGCATTTTTTACCCTTGTCAATGCTCACACGACGACCAGACATTTTGGTGGTGAAAAAGCTTTCTTGTTCTGACAGCTAAATAGCTGTTTCTTTTGCGAATCCCGTTTTTGGTTGTTGACTATCGGTGGTACAAACAAAAACAAGCACGTGTGTATATATATTCATAAAATACCTTTAGAAACATGCTATATTTTTCGGCACGCAAATAAACATCAATTTAATAGTAGGTACTTTTAACATGACCAGAAGAAGCTTTTTGTGCCTTCAGAAAGTTGCAAAAGAAGGCTTGCACTATTCAGTTGTATACAGATTCAAGCACGCGTTTTGTGCATGTATTCTTACGTAAAAGTTTGATTCGACCTTTTGTCCTCCTCAAGTGAAAGCTTTCATCGCCTTTGCAGGATATGCACAAAATGCTTCACGGACACGTTTCTTCTACAATCAGAGTCTTAAAAATACGCTTTTGGTATTTGCAGAACGGCAAGGCCATTGTCGACTTGGACTACTACGCCAACTTGTGGACCGAGTACTTCAAGTCGGACGACCCGAACGCTTTGGGAAATTTTATTTTCGGCAAGACCTCCTTCCCGTGAACTGGTTACAGGTTTCAGGTCTCAGCTCTGGCGTTGGTTGTATACATATAATATTATATTCTTTGGTGTAAATGTGTATATCAAAACCTGAAACTCTTGTAGATATTGTATAGACGTGAAATCATGAACATGACACTATATTCCCTTTCAGAAGGCTTTTAGATCCGAATTTACGTTTCTGGGGCCATACAGTTCTTCAAAAAGTTTTTGCCATGTATAAATGTAGCCGTGTATAATTCCGTCAAAATTACAACTTCTATGCATGTGTTCAATCAATCATGTAGTTTGGATGTATCGGATTTTGCGTATAATATTTCTCTGTGTATTATGTGTAGCACCAAATTTATTGAAGAAATCTGTGCGAAAATTTCGTGTTCAAATTATGTATAAATGGAGATAAAACAATATCAAATTACATGGTGCTATGCTAGAGTGCTGGTGTCGATTACGAGACTTGTGTTATTGTTCTTATAGCATTTTGGATTGCAGGTTTCAAAAGGGCGCCGAGCTTACACAAATAGAAGCTTCTCTTCAGCTAACCTTTGTTAGTTGCTTTTCTTGAGGCCGCTCGTAGATTATTTCTAGCGTTTTCTGGAAATGCCACCATGTATATAATACATTAACTCGTGTTTTGTAAGATTTAGGAAGAATACCACACTATGTAATTTATACGGCGAATTTCTTTGCAACGTTTCCCATAAACTCTCCAAGCAGGTCCGTTGTGAAAAAGCAACAAACTTCCGGGGACCGGAAACCCTTGCCGGTAGCATTAGTTCTTGGTAATAAAATTTCACCTTCCCACCATTCCCGCTTCCTATTCTTTCTCCGCCAACAGCAATTAGATTTTGCCCAGCCTCTGCAAGGAACTTGCCTAATTTCACCTTTCCTTCCAGGCTAAAAATTCATGAATTTACTAAAGGACGTCGAAATCCAAAGGAAGCCCTCTTTTAGGACAAATGCCGGTTTTCAAATCAAAATACCGCATATTGCACATCCATCATCCAATCGTCACAGCTTGTGGCAATGATGGCATTGCTCGCATTCATACGTCTCTTTCCTGTATGATACCCGTGGCTTTGCGGCAACACCAAGCTCCTATAGTATTGCATACATATCCTGTTATTGACGTTCCTCAGAACGTGAACCTGATACGTATATATTTGTGAAAAGACTTTGATTCATGCCACAAAAACTTTGGAATTTGCACCGAACAAAATTCGCCAAAGTTGCTACTGCAACTTTGAGAGCCTTCTTAGACTTTCACCAGATTTTACATGATAAAGTACTAGTAATTTTTGCACAAAAACTTTTTCAGCATTCCGTTCCGCAAGCTTAAACATACTTGTATTTCATAGCACTCTCGGACCGGCTCTTACATTGTCCATAGTGTTTGAACGTTTTGTAATATAAGATATTCAGCGGCTTTCAATCTTCTACTTTTTAGCTCCCAGGGTTTTTGCTGCCTCAGCAGCAGCAGTAGTAGTAGCGGCTTTAGATTCTAGAATCTGCAAAGTCCTCCACATGGCTCTGACGAGCGTAGCGTAGAACAATGCCAAAGTTTACGTAGCACTTTTGCTTCATGAGCCCATTCAAAAAAGGCTAAGCTTATATAATAGTCTACTGCATACAAGATAGCCATAAACGTTGAAAGTGTTGGAAAATTATATTCGTGGCTTTACGTTCCAGCACAAAGCATGACATTATAGTCCAAGTCCATCTGCTACCCGCTGTTGCAACTCTGACAAGGATTTATAGCTCTGTTAACTTGCTCTACATCTCATATAAAATATAACGTACGTTTTTCCAATGCCTTGTATATAATACGACCTTTCTCAATAGGCAATAGGGCGAATCCTCTCTCTGGCCGACTAGAAATCAGGTGAAATTAATGCTACTACTGTAGTAATACATCTGCATCGGCCTTCAAACTTTATAACGCCTCGATCAATAGATAAATATCATGTGTGCCGCCGCCTAATATTAAAACCAACTACACAAAATGCTAAAAGCAAAGTTGTACAACGATGAGTATATACATGGATGCAAGGCCTAGAGAAATCACAAAAATTTTAGCAACAACACAAGCTAATAGGTTTATTAACTTGGAAAAAGTTGCCCTGAGGCAATAACAATAAGGTTCCTCCGTGAACCAGCTCTTATGCAAGTCTCACACAATTACAAGAGTCATCCTCCTCCAACACCAAAACAGAAACCGCCAAATACACTACAATTTAGCATTTAGCACCTTATAATTTCGACTAAAGAAATTAAGTTAAAGCTGTAAGCTACATGATATAAGCTAAAAGTAAACTTATGTCTAGCTCAAGGTATTATTAGGCTAACTGAAACACTAATATCCATAAGTCTTCCAAGCGGCAAAGTTGAGTCTTGGAATTTCCTCAATGCTAGCGCATGGGATGATGGGGTTTCTACGGAACAAAATTAAATTCAGAATTAGCAACACTTCAAAATAACATCCTAAAAAGTAGGTCAGGTGAGAACTAATTTGCGACAGGTAGTTTTTGCACATAAAATGCCTATTTCCGGCCGAGGGATTAGCAAGAGAATTTTAAAATTTTTGGTTAAAGGAAGCATGAAATTCGTAGAAAATCCTAGTCTTATTTTAGCCTTTCTGGAAATCTAGGACAGGATTCAGGAAATTTACATTAAATCAACGGCGTGCGACAAATCTAATTAGAAAAATGAGGCTAGAACCAGGTAATTTCGTCTTGGAAATTGTCAGAAGGATAAGACAGCCTTTGAGCATGGCGGAAGAAATTGCTACCAACAAATTTACAACCTGAAGCTGTAGCATCAGGTAGAAAAGGAAAGATTTGCCAGAAAGAAAGTAGAGCACAATAACTTACCCGTATGAAACGGTGTGGAAGGCAAAAGCAGGAACGTGTGTAATGTCTGTGACTTGACACAAGAGACCAGCCATGGACATGTGACGAATCTGGTCCAATTGTTCTAGAAGACAAGTTCAAAAATGTTAGACAAGGCTTTTAGGGCTGAAGCATATTATTCATAAATTTAATTTTGTAAGACAAAACTTACGAGGTAAGAAGGAATGCTTCCTGCCGCCCAAATCAAAGAACCAGTTGTCAGCAACCTTCCAGTTGTAAAACTGTTGAGAGACGACACACCACCAGGTGGGGCCCATCAACGAGTCGTATTGATGACGTTCCATAAGACCTCCAGTGTACAAGGTGACGTCGTCAACGTACTTGTAGTTGGCCTTCAGGAGTTCGATGTTCTAAAAACCAAAAATTCAAAAAATTACTAATTGTTAGGTGGGCAAAAAGAGGTATTTTTTGCAGGTTCTTACATGAGGTTCGATCCAGTCGCCAAAATCTTCCCAAGTGTGTGCCCTCTTCAAGCCGCACATTTCCCTGTAGTCGTTGTACCCACGAAGACCGTATTCGTAGTTACGGAGGAGGTTGAAGGTACCAATGTCGAAACCGAAGGTTCGGTTACGTTGGAACATGTAATCGACCATCTGAAAAAAGTTAATGTTAACATTACATTATGACCAAAATTTGAAGGTAGATTCCAAGTACTTTTTTGGTACTTACAGTAGTATCGTAGTAGCTGTCAATCTCTCTCATGTTCACATACATGAGACCACGAGTAAGTGCATCGAAGTTTTCGGGGTGTTTGAACAACTTGGGGTTGTTGAAGTTGGCCTTGAGGGGTTCGACTCCCTTAACCTTGTAGTATTCGTCGACGAGGTAGAGTTCTTCGTATACCGAAGTGTGGCAACGCATCGAAGCTGCAGAGAATTCACCATAGGTGGCAGGGTTGACGTATTCGTCCCAGTCGTACGAGTAGCCTCGGCTCACCGGCAACATGTTGTGATCGTACATGAAGTTCCAGCCTGAAAAAAGCCCAATTTTTTATGTCACGAGACCAATAAAAATTACATTTTTAAAATATTTCAAAATGCCTTCTTACCCAACAACAACGGAAGAGCTTCATTGTACAAAATGTTCTGGTAGACAGCAATTGTAACCTTGCGACATTCCTGGTACACGTACTCATCGTCCCAGTGAGGATTGTAATGGGAGAGCTTAACTGCGCAGTAGTTGTGGAACCGGGTCAGGAGCGTTTCAATAACAATAAGACCAGGATTCTGAGAAGAGCGGAAGTCCCCAGTGCCCAAGCAGAATTCAGCAGCAGTTTCGCATTCAGTGTCCTTGTCAACGTGGATCAGGTACTGGTCTCCAAACTTGGACATTTTCAACTGACCTCCCTTGTAAGTACGCTGCTTTCCGGCTTGTTCTTCATTGTTTCCGTAGATGACGGAGCAATCGATCCATGGAGTCACCAAGCTCAACTATTCGAAACAACCGTAATTTTTTCAAACCCTTTCAAGCTTTTTTAATGTTAAAAATTTAATTTCCCACACTTACCTGGTTACCGTATCCAAGAGAGCAATGGTAGTTGGGAGCCAACATGTTCCTAGCGAGGTTCACGCAGTGAACGTTACGGGGGCCATAGAAAGGATCTTCTTTAGCAATGTCCATGGTGTAGCACTTGGGGCTCACTTGATGATCACCTCCATGGTATCCTTGGCAACAGTCCAAGAATTGGCCATCGTTGGTCTGGTAGAAGGTAGTCTGGATGACGTCATGGACAACGTGTTGCATGAAGTAGGTGTACATCGAGTTGACAGACTTGGCTGCCACCTTCTTGTTGGGCAGGGCATTGTGTCGGAGGGTTCGGGCGACGGGCATGGGACCACCATCCTTGCTTCGCTTCACGGCCCAGACAAAGTCAGAGTACCTTGGAAAAAATCAAAATCATTTTTTTGGATTCTAGAACCAAAGGCTGAAATTTAAAAAGTGTGGTTTCAACTTACTGTGGAGGTGCCAAACGAATAGTGGGCATCATAGCCTGACCCCAGTACGGATTCCGAAGGTTGTTGCAGGACCCATCGATGGTCCTCCATTTCGCATAGGGATTGCATCGGTACTTGGTGTAGATGGAGCAGATTTCCTGGACCTCTGGAGGCAAGTGGTGCATGTACTTGTCGATGAGAGCGACTCCGCCGTCGTAGTAGGACATGGGATTGTAGGCGTGTCTGTAGAAAAATGGCAAATTGTCAGCATATTTGCCAAGTATTATTATAGTTGAGGATGGTAATTTCTAGAAATTTGCTTACTCTTTCTTGAGGTACAAGGTCATGAGGGAAATGTAGTAGCCGACCCATCCAGTCTTGTGCAACAACTTCATGTACATATCCTTCTGGACACCATTGTTCCAGTAGGAATCGTCGTCTTCTCCCTTGCCAAGTTGGGTGTCGTGGGTCCAGATGGTGCTGATTTCAGCGTTTGCATAAGCCACGGCGTGTGGAATAGCTTCTTCTGGCACGTGCGTTACCTGGCCGTTGTAGCCTGGCCGTTTATAGTGTGGCACCTTGACGATTGGAGGGGCACGTCCTGAAAATATCCACCATTTTTTAGTTCAAAATACTTGGAAGCTGCACGAGCATGGCCTCTTCAATATTATTTTTTAAGGGTTCTTAATGAAATTTTTAAAGGCTTTGCAAAAATTGACGATTGTAAAAACTACTTCTTCATGGCTTGAAATAAATAAATTCAGCTTACCTTTGTAATAAACTTCAGGACAGCAAACTCCTCGGTATCCGTAGCCATAGTTGCAAGACTTGTACTTATCAGGCCTCGTGTAGTCGTAATGGGCGGTGGTCGCATAGTAGCTGGCGCAAGTCGCCCGAGGTTTGCACGTTCCCGGGTATCCTTCAGGAGCAGTACACCGATAGTAGGCCATTTCACCTCCGTAGCCTCCTTGAGCTCCATTGTACATGCCGCCGCCAGCTGGTTTCACCGGGGCTGCTCCACGGGCAAATCGGGCCTGCAAAAAACAGACAAAATTTTGGTGAATTTGACAATCTTTGGAATTTTTTCAAAGAACATGGCACCAACTTCTACAGCTCAAAAATTATGAAATTGACAAGTAAATTTTCAATTTTCACTTACACCAACCGCCTCATGGTCTTCCTTGATCGTGTAGAGCTCGTCGGTATAAAAAGTCTCTTCGGTACCTTTCACAGTTAACACACAGCACAGTAAGAGGCCAAGCCTCGTGGTAAGTTTCAAAAGACCCATTGCAAAGGGCCTGTGGTCAGCACCGTCAGAACGATGCGCTGTTCCTCGCTTTAGAACACACACTGCAGAATGACTAGATATTTGTGACCCGTGCCGAGTCCAGTCGGAAACTGAATTGGCTTGAGGTTGATGCAGCCACTTGCTTCCACGATGAGACTCCCGTTGCATCGACACTAGTATCGTCCCATGCTTTTCCGTCGCTTGTTGAAGCCTAAAGCTTGATTAAGCTCCTATTGTTGATAGTCAAATTATGTCCTTGATTCGACTAACTCGGGGGTTTGAAGCTGTTGTTATCGAATGCTGAGCCATTTCAAGCCAATTGTCTTTACTAAAAGTCGCTGATTGCAAGACAAAAATAATTTTTTCCGGCTTAAAAATCAAGTGGCGTTTAGGTTTGATATCTCAACATATTACAAGTTTCTGAAGTTTCTGGTTCTAGAAATTTCCAAGAAAAACAACAATTTCAAAGGAGCCTCTTGCTTTATTATATTTTGTCTGTCTCATCATGGGACATGTCCCTCGTTTGCGCTTAACAATTAATATTTCTTACACACTAAACTCATGATATATACGAAACTTATTGGCAATCACACACACACATAAATTCGAAATATGCTGCCCTCAGCTATCAATTAAGCTGTAACATCTTTCCAGCATCTCAGCACACACAATGACACAATAGTACAAAATATTCGCATTTGCCAAATTCAGAATAACATTATAAGCAGCCCGTCATATGCATCTTTACGAGATCTTGCTGCCATTATTACACAAGTTTGACATTTTTCCCCATCATCAACAGCAGCTTAATATAAATCAACTCAATTTTGAGCTTCCACATGGCAAATTCACAATGTTAAACAATTACAGTCACTTGCTCTACTCACAGCTTTAAATTAATGTCTGCTTCTTCTTCTTCTTCCGCAACAATTGCAAATGTTATGTAACAACCACCAAAAATCATTAATGTTGGATAGGAATACATATTAGGTAACGTCAGCACAAAAATCACGTTAACACTGTACTGTATAGGGAAACTGTAGAATTTTTAAATACCGAATGGTTGAAAAGATACTCAAGAATATTTCGGTGGTCCTGCTAAAATTATTTTGAAGTTTACAGCTTTTTCAAATTGGCAACAAATTAATAGACATATTTTTAGTTAACTCGGAAAATGCTACTTTCAGTAGACAGCAACGTTAAAAATGAACCAAAGTACAGATCCACTACTCCAAGCTTGGACATTTCATACGACACAACAACAAATATTTTCGTAAATACTACATTCATTAATAAAAATCTACACATATTTTATAAAGTTAAAGTACAAAGCGTCTACAAGGTAAAACTCTGTAAATGAATACACGTTATTCGGGTGGGGCAGATTGATTAAACGGGGTTGTTGTGATATATTTTATATATAAAACAAGTTTTGTAAAAAGTGAAGCTGATTTCTAGTCCCACAATCCCTACACACTACACATGGCATAGACCTTGGGTGACTAGAACATCATCAATGGCCAAATACACATTGTCTTTCAAGTAATTTGTCGGCAGTTGGAAAATTAACAAGAACATTGATTTCACATTATGGAACTGAATTCGAGCTGTTAGCCAGTCTCTAGGCGTTAGTGACAGGTCAGGCACTTCGACCATCTTCTGTTTCTGCCTCAGAGTACCCACTGTTACCCGAAGTCCAAGCGGTCTTGAACCGCTCTTGGCTTGAGTACCATCAGGACTAAATCTGTAGTTGATGTATCGGAAATACAAGCAAACGTTTCCGTCCAAGCTTGGATTCATTATGGATCTGATATACAGGTTTGTTACATGAGTCGGAGCCACGACAGTTTCAAAACCATTGCCATAGCCCGAAGTTTCGATAGTTGTATAGTTCCATGCGTCGCCAGTAAACCGAAGTGGGCATCTGGCATAGTCAAAGTCGCAAAATAATAGGATTGAATTCATGTCACGAATTGAAGTTACTGGAGGGTCAACTAGTCGTCGAACTGCCAGGGCTGTGGAGCTTACAACATTGGCGCCGTTCGAAGGTCCGAATCGGTTTCTATTCAAGGCTGCAAGAACCTGGCCTTCCAAAGTAGAAGCTGAGGCTACGTTGCCCAATTCAAAGGCAACTACAGATGGCGCTGCGGTTGTAGTAGTCGTTGTTGTAGTTCGTCTGGTCGTTGTTGCGGGACTGTTCCAGTAACGATTTTGGCTATTTTGATTGCTATAGTAGTTGTAAGTAGTGGGTCTAGAGGCTGCAGGTCGGACAAAAGTAACGCTGACTGATGTAGGCGTAGGCCTTCTGGTCGTAGTTTTTGGCTGCTGGTAAGTAGTCAACTGGTTCTGTCTTTGGCGTTGTGAGTTCTTGCGACGTGGGAATCCAGCACGGTTTTCAATTTCAAAAATATCGTTACTTTCAATCTCGTTCAAGGGCTGGAACTGTGGGAACGAAGTCGTTGTAGTTGTAGGTCTTGGAGTAGTCGTTGTAGGACGGCGAGTAGTTGTTGTTGTTGTTGTAGTCCTTCTGGTGGTTGTTGTGGTTGGAGCAAATGTTGGTGGTAGGGTTGGAAGTGGCTTTGCAAAATATTGCGGAGCTGATGAGAAGCCTGGAAAACATAGTACTCAATTAATACATCGAACTGAATATAAACTTCGCCCATGGCTTTGATTTTTTTGTTTTCAGCTCTTCCAAATGTGTACCTACAAATACTTGGCGCGCGCTTGCGGGTCAACTGGTTCGAAATATTAGTGTGCATGTAGTGTAGTGAGTATTAAAAAATTATTAGCGACAAGGTTAAGTACTTACACATTACAAGCTGCTAGCCAAAGTTACCAAGTGTCAACAATAAAAGCAGCAGACATTTTTACAAATTTACAAATGCAGCAGCATAAACTACAATTCTACAACTTTTGACTCGCCAATCCGCTAGACGGCATTAGCATCGACAGGAACAGAGGTAGAGGATATATTATTATAGCTCTCAGAATATTTTACAGCTTGAAACACCAGCAGGTATCATCATCGCCGCCCATAAAATTCCCAAACTGTTTGAACTTGGTTCTGCTGTTGGGCTTGGGCCCACGGAACTACTGTATAAGTTTGAGCAGCAGCAGCAGCAGCAGGTTTATATATTTTTTGCTGTTGAACTTGTGGCTGAGTCTGAATAGTATAAGTAGTTACAGGTTTGTATTGCTGAAGTTGGACTTGGGGTTGGGAGGATTGGTAAGTAGTAGTGACAGGTCTAGAATATTGTTGAACTTGGTTTTGGACAGCAGGTCTGTACTGCTGAACAGTTTGGACTGTTTGAACACCATAAGTCGGAGGTCTATATTGTTGAACTTGTTGGGTTTGGTGGTGGCGCTGTTGCTGAACAACTGGTTGGCGTACTACCGGAACAGTGGCGGCAGCGGCGGCGGGTCTTGCAACCAACGCAGTACCACCTCCACTTTTATAAGTAGTTCTTCTATAATAGGGTGAATAAGAAGCGGCTGTGGAAGCAATAAAAAAGAAGTTCATTGATTATTAGCTCTAGCAACAACTACTACGGCTTTTTAACATGCATAATAATTTGCGCTTATTTAAACAGGAAGCTCCTCCATAAGATACTGTACACCTCATAACTGTCAACTGCTACATTGAATTCATTAATCAACAGCTTTTGTGGCAAACACAAACACCAAAGCGCCTAACCTTTTATCTTGTTTTAATTTACAAGCACACGAACCAGTTGACCTGCGAAATGACAGTCATTTAAAGGACAGAAGCCATTTGAATTAAGGTTTTTCGCAACTCATCTCGTCAACAAGTTTACATGATGCTGTTAAAATATTCTCGTGCAATTGCGTTGAATAGTGAACGGATGCAAAGGATTAGTGGACGAAATCATGAGTAATTTAAAGAATAATTGTTTCACCAACCCAACTCACCTTCCGATTCCAGCAAGAGAGGAAATGCAAAAAGGCGGCGAATAAGAAGAAGAAGGAGAATTGTGTGAATTTACAATTCAAGGTTGTTAGTAGTGGAAATTGATGACGGCTACTGTACACGTCTCTTCGGGTTAGTTGTTGGGTTTCAAGCAAAAAAGCATCCAACCACGCCCCAACCAACTATCACCTTTGACATGCATAACTGTTAAGCTAAAAAACTATATACTTTACAAATAGCAATGACACAAGTCTACAAAGACTAGAAGAAATTTACAAGGAATTTTAGGAACATGGCCCGATGAAATGACTAGTAGAAATTAAATTATAGACTGAACCCAAGCGCTTGTAAAAGACGGTTCATAAGGACTTGAGTGCTATTAGCGACACTAGAGGTCTCTTCTCCGACATTGACATCGCTACCATTAAATTCGCTACTACCGACCACACTAACGACACGATCAGAAGCAGATTCATCTAACACACCTGAAGCAGCACATAGACCGGGATATTGGTTTGAACACGAAGTTCCTTCGGGACAGGCTGAGCAGGGGTTTCCACGTTGGTACATTGGCAACGTAATTATGTTTCCCGCCGGTCCGTAGTTGCAAATGTAGAGTTTGCGGTTCCATTTGCCCTCGTTGAAGAAGGCGTAACCGCAACCAAGACGCCAGGTGTCAGCCCAAACCATTTGAGTGAAGTGGCCCAAGGCTTTGACGAATCTGTAGTACCACAATTTAATTAGCATCGATCTCTAAGCATTTCGAAAATTCCCGCAAATATTTTAACTCACTCGAAAGAATCAACGGTATTGGATCGGAAGTCCGCCACTTCGTCGTACCAGGCAGAAATCGCTTGAGGCCAGTTTGAACCTTCCCGGATCAAGTTTTCGCTGAATTGGTACAAGTTTTGTCCAGTTAAGAATCGATCTGCAAAAAGATACCAATGGACAAATATTAAGTATTGACAGATTCAAAAAGTCAGAAACAAGTCAGGCATGAGCTTCAGAGGCACGCCTCATTAAAAATGGCCATAAATCAAACATCAAAAATTGCGAAAGTGACATTCATATAAAACAGGTCTCCCGTGCAAACCTTATGTAATGTTCGTACGTCATAACGACAAGATCTATTAAATATTATGACTGAAAATATTGGTTTCTGACAGTCTTGAGACACGGCTAATAGGGAAATTGAAAAAGTAACAGCTACTTTCTAGAGGATCTGTAGAGCTCCCTTGTTAAAAGTTTAATTTTTTGTGACGTCAAACTAATAATTTGTCGTCAGATTTTGTTACAATGTTTTACGTAGAAACTTACCAACTTTACGGCAGTTGAGGCAGTCATGAGTGTATTTGCACTGGTCCGCTAAACGCTGGGCAGTTGCTGCCAGCTCATCGTCCCATTCCTGGAACAAACCAATTTTTGCTTAATTTCACATTAACACTAACAACAAGCTTCGCCCAACATTTGCTTTGATTAACATTCACAAACTCTCAAACTCATGTTGCCTTCCTTTCAACAATTTTTTGCAAGTTCCTACAATAGCCAAGGTTTCCTCTCCCCGCATGTAACATACACATTCAGTCAGTTTCCGGTCAAACCATCTCATTTGAACCAGGTCAGCCCTTGTAAAATTTGAAACTTTGCAGTACATATTTATTCTCAAGTATCTCTTAGACAAACTGTAGCCATCCAACAATATTGCAACGAGCACCACCTTTAATTTTTTGCCCCACGACGATACTTTGCAGTTATACCTGATCAGAATAATCAATTAGAAGAAACGATCAAAGTTAAATACAACTCTCCCTGCAATATAGTTAGTTACTGCTAAATTGCGGCAGACTGCAATTTTTTGCAATAAATTGCTTCATGTACCGCGTGCTACCACACATGGATATTTTTCCAAAGGTCGGTCGGACGGAAGTAGATCAAGCATTAATTACAGGTACCAATTGCATCTTTGAAATTGAATACCTCATCAAGATCATAGAATTGTTCCTCTTTAGTCTACCTAACGTCTACTACTTCGAGGCACAATTTGAAAAAAAAGTTTTGCCCAAACACCACGTGCCTGTATTGGTTAGGGCCGACTTGGACTGTAGGTCATTTCAGCGTTTCCACCTGAGCCTCCATACCTTTTGTTACCTCATCATCAGTTCATCTTCCCCATACTTTATTGCTTGTATTTTATTAGCATGTATCAATTTTTCACAGCAACTTCAAACTACACCAGTAAAGGAACCGGCAGCGGCGGCAAAGGTCAAGCTGATCATGACAGCGCTATATGGCCACTTCACCACCCATGACTACTCCCCATTGCGTACACACACGCTTACACGTACTTACTTGGAGTACAGAGCCACGATACATCATGTCCAACAAATCAACTTGTTAAACGGTGACAGACGGTCCCAGCAAAATAATAAAAAAGCCAAATCTTTCATTCCTCTTGTCGACTCCAACAAGTTGATGATGTGTGCCCTCGGAGTGCATTGTTAGCTAAAGCATAGCTACTTTTGTTTCTTATGTAAGTAAACTATGTATATTCGACCCTTGATTAACTTTAATTTTTTGCTCTTCCTCCCCCAACCGGAAGGAAGGAAGAAGAAGAAGAACAAAAGTCAGAAAACTGGGCTTGCACCCTTCGACCTTGGCCATCGAATATAGAATCATCATCATTAGGGCGGCTACAGTTACTTTGATACTTCCAGCAGGGCCTGGCCAAAAAAATCTAATAATTTGTACAGTCATACACGTAATTGACCATCATTTATATAGTCTCAAAGGCTAAATAAAGTTGGATCCATTTCCACCTAGTCATCATCCCACATAAACCACAGCCGTTTAACCTTATGCGGAAATTCAAAAGTTGCAGACTCATATCTTCCGACTCGTATCAATCAATCACAATTTTCATGTCTCATTCACACCTCTATTTTAGTACCATTATCTTATGTAGCGAACCATTAAATAAATTCTGTACTTACCATTTGTCTCATGTTAGCCGCCGTCGGCTGAGGTCCTGGTCTTCCTCGGCGTTCTCCACCAGTGGCGATTAATTGGCGATATCTGTTGTGCATACTGAGAATCAAATCGCGGTCTCCAGCTGGGATCGCGCGGTCGTACAAGCCTTTACACCGAGGCCCAATCCCCTGTTAACAAATTTTCAAGTTCATTGTCAAAAATCCACATGTACTTTTGTTTGTTTAATCAGCAACTACAATCTATAAAGTACACAACAATTCATCAACTTTTTACCAGTCAATCAAATTCAATTATCACCTTGTTCAAAGCACAGTGGCGGATATAAACCACGTGATTTTTTAATCACTCATAAGAAATATTATACTACCAAAACAGCACGTGGTCTTTCCGCCATCATAAAGCGTTTTAATACTGCAATCAAGTCCTGCTCACTGACCAGGACACTAGAATTTCTATTGACTTTGGCACTTGGTCAAATTACTACCACTTTTCCGCACCAATAACGATTACATGATTGCCCAGGCCATTTTGTCACATTAATGACAAGTTATATGTGAACAGGTATTGATGACGACTCAAAGCTCAAGCCATTATTACGTAAGCTCATAAAAATTTATATACGCTTTTCGTAGAGAAACCAGTAAATTACCTCGACGATTTCCTAGTCCTCCGATATAATCTTACACGATAATTGTCCTCTAAAAGGTTGAGGCACGTTGTCACCATAATGGCAAACCAAGTGGCAAGTGGACGTGGTCAGTTACGCGCCAAAAGCCATTAAAGTAAACGACAAATCTCAAAGTCTTTGATGACCATCATAAGAATCATGTGACTTTTTAAAAACGTGTCCAATATTTCCTGGCTTTTTCTCTCGACCAAAGACTTGTAAAATTTCAAGTTCCTGGATAATCTGTCGTCAGTCGTCGTCTCCTTCCTACCGTAAAATTTCATCATTTATTATCCGTTCCGTATCAAAATTTGTTTTTCCTTGATTTTTTCCTTGTACCATGCTCTGGAGGATAGCTGTTATGAAATTTATGGATTCGCTATTGGTCGAGCTTTAAGTAATTCACAGGACTTTTTTGCAAAAAATTTGCAAACAATGCCATTCTTTGTACTCATGTCAATAGTCTTATTAAAAACTAATTGTCTCTTTTTGCCTTTGGGTGCTGTGGGGTATATATATGGAAATATTGTGCACACGCCAGCCGTGCAACATCAAATTAGCCACACAAACAAAAGTGAGAAAAAGTGTGTCTTGTATTTTGTGGGCAAAAAACCAATTACAACCATCATCAGTTTGGTTGCCGATTAAATCTACACTGACTGCTACACCTGTACAATCGCAAGTAGTAGCAACAGCAGTAGGAGCAGTGCATAAATTAATGTATGCATTCATTTCAATCCTCGTACATCTTGTTGCAAAAACGTTGCCAATTTTTACGCACTCCTCACATAAAACCGCTGAGCATTTACGCCATTCACTACCTGCTTCCTCATCTTTGTGCCTTTAAAACCTACGTCTACTTTTTATGGAGGCAAAACCTCTCGAGAAAATCTTCACCTGCTAATTACCCATAATCATTTGCGAATACCGTGTCTTCCCAATCAGGAAGAACGAGAAAAAGAAAAGGCATGCAAAGTTTAAGTAAACCGCCTCAAATCCCAGTCTAAACGTCGTAGTAAGCTTTGAGAATTTTCGCACAAAATGATTAACACCATATAAAAGTGGTTAAACGAACAACTGGCAAAGGTGACTCGATCGAGCTGGGACACAAGTTGGAACGAGAACAAGCGAATAATAATTGGACGATATAACCTGTTTTTTGAAGGGATTCGTCACAAGTTGCCATCATAATTAATTAGCTTTTTACAATCATCCTCCTCGTCTTGCTCGACCGGCCTGAAAAATTAGCCATCTTGATCCTACTGACAGTCTCAATTTTGCAAAGTCCAATTGCCATATAAAAACTAGCAGCAGGTTAGCAGCAAGTGTCGTGCCCAGATCAAGTCTCATCTTATCACAAATTTTGCAATATAATTCCAGTTATTGTCTACTATTTTTCCAGATTTCCAACAAAATCAAATGAACATGTTGGTTGTGTGTCACTTTCAATTTTTTCCGAATCATGTGACAGCACAACAATGAAAGCCTCAAAACCTCTCCTGACCAATGGCAAAGTGTCACGATTCTTGTGCGCAACAAAACCAGATAAACTGTAAATCTCGGACCAGTATCACCACCAGACATTAATGTCACTTGTCCAACTGGTAAATGTAATTGGCCAAAATATTACGCAAAACCCCCGCAGTTGTGCCCAGTTTCATTTAGCCAACAGTTGTGGAAATACTACGCAATTTTTATTTTATCACACGGGCGAAAAGCCTTACGATGGCGTAAATTGCGTCAAGTCTTTTACTGCAAATTTCTTTGTTTTGAAGATTCATTACGAAAATCTGGATTCAGTATGCGAATCACAGTGGAGAAAAACCGTACAAAGGCGCAAAGTGCGTAAAGCCTAATAAAAATTATATGTAAGGGTGGAAACAATTTTTCTGTCTGACCCACAATTTCCTTCCGCATTTCAACAAAAATATTCCATCCTAATTATTGAGTTGCCAATTTGCCATTTTAGGTCATCCTCACAGAAAATCAGCAGTATACGGATATTATAAAATTTGCAAATACAAATTCCAAATTGCACCTTCCTTCCTACAACCACGCCAAATTGCAAAAACTCCAATGTCAAGGAGCTTATTATTATTTATCTTTAATACACGTCATTAATTGCACTTGCACTTTTATACGAATTGCATACTTCAGACAAGATGGCCATCGGCCATCTTCATTTCAATCGTTTACGTGTTTGTATGTGCATCTTGTCTCTACCTTCAGCAAGTAGCCATTAACGTTGCGAATTTTTCCAAGATGCATCTTGCAACCACAACAAAAATGCAATCAAACAACGACAACAACATGTTATAGACAAGTAATTGACACAACATTTTTCAGGGCCAACTCATAATGAAGATGCTCGGTCAAGTGCATTATTTTGTACCTTTCAATTCTGATGAATGTTGGTCACTCGACCAATCCATCATCACAGATACATAAGCGGCATTTTTTCAACTTTTTCGCAAATTCCAAGTGTCATTACAGAACATAACAACAACTTTTGGCTCGTATTACATAACGTTTCTCTCCCTTCATTAATTCAACTCCACCGGTGCCATTAACGCCATATCTGTGAACTTGTCGTATCTTCTTCTTTCAAGATTGTCCAGCCACAAGAATCAGAATCTACCTGAGCCAAGGGCCGTTGAATTGCTTAATGAATTCCACGCAGCAACCGGATGATTGATTGTAATACGCTGTCTACATATGTTATCTCGTCATGAATCTCTGCAGGAATCTCGCCGCAAATGGACATTCGCAAACTTTTGAATCGGAGCCGCGTCTCAACTTGATATTACCATTTTAACTTCCTTTGCACGTCCAAAAAACACCCATATAAAAATGCCCTCCTGCCAAACCACATTACTTGACCGTCTGTCCATTCCAAAGGCTTAATTGCACATACATGTGTTCCAAAAAGTCTTATTAATAATTAATTCACTGACCATTCCAAATACTTACGGCCACCCTTCATTAGTTAAAAGTGCAAGAGCCACTCCATATTTGTCTTCCAAAAATATTTAACCTTTAATTTCAATGACTCTCCAGTAAAGTATATACATGGGTGGATCTTGAAAACCTACACACATTTTTTCCCGAAATTATCGTTTAATTTTGCTAATTTCTTGATGAAAATTGTTGTACCTAATGGACTTAATGGACTGGACCGAGCTTCATTTGGGCGCATATCGAATCTGAACCTCGGCTGCTTTCAATCAACAGCCAGGTGCGTACCTGGACTGAATCCACGAATTTCGCAATGTAAATCAACGAGATACCTGAGCTTCGTTCACGTTTTTCTAAAGCTCGTCGGCGATCTGCACTTGATTAGCTAGTATATACAACTACGACTTTGCAATTAGCTCTTCTTTTGATTGATTCACAAAATGGCAAATTGGCGTTCTGAGAACGCTATTGTTTACCAAACTCGCCCCAATTCTTGGCGCGCTACTGGACTTACGACGCACGTGTTTGATTTTATGATTTTCCCGTCCATTCTGTACCTGTATACATACGTCATATTGAAAAACAAATTCTTCTTACCTGATACTTGCACAAAGTGTGATCTCGACTGATGGCGCAGTACTGGTTTTGGCTCGACATGGGCAAAAAGGAGCAAAGAATTGCCACCCACAGCGTCGCCATCTTGACGTCCAGCCTCCATCCCGTATTATTAACATGGCCCATGGTTGACTGTCGTAGAAAATTCAATTACTTCTGAAATTTACACAAAAGCAAAAGTGTCAAGTTACAATTTACTATATGAAAACACGCATTTGTTACTTTTAAATTACTCTTTGATTTTGTTACAAACTAAATTTTAAAATAGAAATAAATTCTCTTAATTCATAACCTTACGTAACGTATACAAGTAAGCACGAAATACCTTTTGATAAACGATCTACCATTTTGGCACCAGCCTTATCTCTCACGAAATCTAACGTTGCATCTATAATAGCTAATAGCTTGTATTATTATTCTCTCTCCTCATACATTAAAGATGAAGAAAAAAGACACTTTTTTGCTGCAGTTTCCTATCAATTTGCTCAAATCTCCATGTGCTCCCATTAAACAATATTTCAATATTTTGTTTTCAAACAAGTCAGTAAAGTAAGTGAACTGCATACATTTTTATTATTGAAGCTTTTATGTATGATAACAGTTCCAGTTTCGTTACCGGTCTGACACCTTCCTACTTGTTCATCCAATTTAAACATAATTACTTTGAAATGCCGCTTGATGTACGGTTCTCAAACATTGCGTTTATGCGTCTCACGTCCTTAATTGCTACCTGCTCTTTTAGATAGTTGGCGTGTGTATAGATCTTTCTTGTCAATATTTGATGAATAATTCAGCCACTAGTTGATTTTTTCACGTGCCAAGGTGTGTCTTCTGGAACGTTGCTAACTGTTGACTCTCCCGGTTCTTACGCAATATTTTTCCATAACAATGTCGCCTACCTGAACCCACTTTGACAACGTCACCTTTGAAGGCATTTTTAATGATGGAAAGACAGCAGCGGGTCTACACCCCTAACGCCATTTTTCAATCTCGTAATGCCTGCAAAAATGTAGCGCCACTCTATGGAGCTGCGGACAGTTGATGAACCAAACAATATATTAACCATAGCGTTCCAGGATTATCCCTATCCCAAAATCTCAATCTGCCGTGTCTTTTTATTAAAACAGCGGAGAAAAAAATTGCGCAAAAAAATATTCGCAAATCTTGATGACTCTTCTTATGAGAATAAGGTGCAATTTTCGAGTCGTTTTTTTCATCCAGGTGTTTGTCCCTTGATTCACACCACGTGTCTTTTAGTTAGCAGTATTATGGCCGAAAAAGTATACATGTACAAGCATCAAACAAATGTATCTTGATATAATGATGGGACGGCAATCCTAATTATTGCATACAATTCTCCATAATTACCGCACTAAATAATTTTGCTCTGACATGTGTGTGATTGCGACAAACGGCCATGAAACCAATTTCTTGTGTTGAAATGCCGAGCTTTGCCGTTTTTTTCAAGTCACTTACTTGAGCCTCAAGTCTTCGGGCCATAGACAATGTCTTTATTTTCTCCAGCCAAAATCATCAAAATCAACATATCATCAAATCTAACGACCAAAATCTCTCATCACGACCAAATATAAACCAAGAAATTATCAGATATCAGCGATCATGATATAATATAAAAACAGCTAAAAACCTCAATCAGCGGCTTTATAAAAGCGCTAAAGTATATACTTGTTTGAAAATTTACTGAGCTTCAAATATATTGTTTGCGGAAATCTGAGGAATCAATTGTTGTTGCAAAAGTACTGTAAATGCAACCGAAACTTGGTCAATAAAGGCTTTGTATTATTGATGAGCGGATAATGATGAATCGACAGACCATTTAGCGTTCGATTTTGCCATTTTTATGATTTTGGCTATGATGGGCCATATATTATTATCATCAAACACTTTTGACCACCAAAACAATACAAAATGGCCAGTAAAGCAAACAACCTTGGTTCCCAACTTCATACAGTTTTTAAATCAAAGTATGGAAGAACTCACTCGACTTTAACACTATAGCAGTGACGCTGTCACTATAAACGTCACTTTTGCCTATGAAACTCACTTTTCAACAATATCAAAACACACGACAGACAACATATCCTCAAAGGTCACACAGATGATGAATTCTCACAAACAAAATATGCCTATATGATTTCACGTCATAAATTCCAGTGTCATCCTCATCCCTCTAACCAAAATCAACACCTGCCATAAAGCGTATATTCTTCTTCGCTTGGTCTTGTTCGCCTTTGCTAAATGAATTTGCTATGGCCAACTCGTCGAGTATTTACAAACACAAGGAAGCTTCATTGCCTATTAATACCATAGTTGTCGGCCAATTTGAAGTTCAAGTTGAAGGCGACGAATATAACAACTTATTATTATTCACTGTACACAAAATATTGCCCAAAATCTTTTGCTTGGTGGTTGACGGGCAGGAGACTTGAACCTCTTGAAACTCTCGACTCCATTAGCGTCTTCTTTCTCAGCTACTGTTGAACCATGCATTGCGAATCAAATCAACCTTGAGCACATTTTACTTTTAATGAGTCGCCAATACTTCCACTTTCAGAGAGCTTGTTGTATACACCTGTATAATTTACTGTACGGCAGCAGCAAGCAACAAACTTCTTCTTCAGAAGCTTCTTCTTCTTCTTCCAAAAGTTATTTTAATAATAACATGTGCATAAGTATTCTTTTTCAAACTTGCTGGAGCTCAGCCTGCTCTCAGCAACAGCAGCTTTTCAACTCCCTATACAATCTGTCAAGCCACTTTATGTTCACACCTGCAACTATTGAGATTTATGACTACAGAAAAGTAGCGCTTCTTCTTTTACTAAATTGAAACAAGCACCAACTTTAAATACGTTTCTGCAGGTTTTGCCTCGGCTACAGCAGCGAGCGAGCTCATGATCGAAGGCGCTTCTTGGGACCACTGCTGCTGCTGCCGCCGCGCCCATTCCAAATGACCCTGTATGTGACACACACGTTCTTTAGCATGCAAAATCCATCTTTTGATAGGAAACTACGGCGGAAGGTAAAAACGAGATGATGATATTATCGCGAATATTAATTCCACTACTTGATCTCCTGCTTCAGCCCATTGGACGCTCTTGTTTCTTGAAACTGTTGGACTTCAACTCTTGAGCTTTGCCACTTTTCGCGTGTCTCTTCTTTCTCGACTTGTGCTTCTCAACCCGGCTTCAATCTCATTGTATGTGACAAAACCCATCAATTCCAAAGCCACAGTGACTAGTTTCAACCACCGACCAACTAAAATGGATGGCAATTTTGCACGCGAATTTCTCTCTTATTTTTCTCGTTTTATCGTTGTTGACCCTAGTTAAGTGGTGGTGGTGGTGGAAACCTGCTTTTAAGGTGAGGGTGGTCAGCACCAACGACTGACGGTCATCTTCAACGTGTCTTCAACTGATGGCCAACATTATGGTGGAAACAGGTGGGCGAGAATGCTAAGCAGATGCTAATTAACGGCGATTCACTACTACACATACAATCTGATCCTCAGACCTGGTTTGATGGGGTGGCCCACCAACCACCGACCCCACCTCAGAAAACTCAGCCCATTGATAACTGCTGCGGTTACACACTGAATTTATTAACAACCATTTACTTAAATCCACATCATTCCTACTCGGTAACCAACTCTCCGTTCCTTCCTCAACCCTTCCACCTACAAAATATTTTTTCCCTTATTACTTCCGACCTAGACCAATCCAAAACAAGAGTTTCCTGTAGAACCCTGCCATTAAAATCACCTGGATTTGATCTTGAACTCGTGCTAATGGCCCTCAATTCTCCTTAAAACTTTTGTCCAAAACAATAATCAAGTCAGAAAAGGTGTGTAGATGAATGAATGGTTATTATGGATTAGTCCACAAATTCGCTATTTCGCCATGTTTATGTACGTCTCCAAATTTCGGGAAAATGCTTGTTGTTCAAGCAATAGGAGTGCCGACATGCGCGAATGTATAATTAATGCCTTGCAAATGTAAACACACCTTTCAAATTGTCCATAAAATAATATTCTCTCTCCATTCAACACATGTAATGTGTAAGGAACATTTTTAAACATTTTATATAATCGGAGGTGGACGAGGAGGCTCAACCATCCCCGCCTCCAGAAAAAGAAGTATACAAGATTTGTGAATGGATTGAAAATGGACAGGGAGAAATGCAAGAGTTATGAATGAAAATTATATTTTGACGGTGATTAGATAATGATGGATATTTATGTGTTTGTCTTTTGAAAATCGATGTGATTAACACTTAATTACAGGTAAATTTAAATTTTTCACTGGGAGAAGCTGGTGAGCACTAAAACTTTAAACTTGCTAAAAATTTTGAACCGTTGTAGGCTTTTGAACTATAAACTGAACATATATTATAGCAAGAAAAGTTTTTTAAAAAATCGACTTACCAGCTAAAAGTACCAAAAGATCCAAAAGATGCTACAGAGCTATATATGACGGGCACCTGTAATAATCAAACACAATATTTAAAATTGGCAAACCAAAATTGCAAGACCACTTCATATAAAACTTGCGGTAAAATTCAAAACCTTACCTTAAATTAAAAAAATATTGCTAAAATCCACAAAGAAAGCAACACACTCTTAGGAAATGACAGAGGAAAAGAAAAGAAAACACGCTGCTCCAATTACACTTTCACTCTCGCTTCAAGTCAACACTTCTGGGGTATCGATAAGAAGATGATCCACCGCCCACGATGCCGCCGTGCAGACTGGCAAGACTTGCTTCAACGAAACACAATTAATGGCGACCTGCCGACGACGCTGCTGCGCTTAAGATGCTCATCTCAGATTTGCTTTTCCTCCTGGACTCTTGAGCAGCGCGCAACGTAAAACTTTTGCGCTTCTTATGCCGTAAGATGGTCCATCCAAAAGCACAGCGCCAAACGCTTCTTCTCCAAATCCAAATGTCCCTCAGCTGCTGCTCCTACAAAAGCAAACTTGGAAGATGAATGAAATCTACGCTGCTGCAGCATACGTCGTCACAATGTCTGTTAAGCGCAGAGTCGCTGTCACGGCCATGTTAGACTCCAGCGCACCTACAAAACTTGAAACTTCAACTATAATCATCAGTTGCCAAAAAGTAAATATTTGACACTTTACGCAACTTTCAACTTTGAACAAACAACATTTCAATTACATCACCGGGAATTAGCTCCACTTCAAATATAGCTTTCTGTAATCAACTCTTTCACGTGCTTAACCAGGTACTGAACTCCGGCCAAAACGCAGATCCACATCCCCAAGTACGTATATTTCCTAGAAAATTCCACATTTTTTACTTTAACGTGATACCAAATATTGACTAACTTGTGACATTTCCATCAACTACTTCCGCAACAGATATTTTCCAAGTATATAAATGCGCTTTACATTTCATTTCAAAACATTTCAAAATAGTTTAACGGTTTTTAAGGGCTTCAGGCTCATGATGACTTCTCCACAATCACTGCAATCCATCATCAACTCACACCGTTTCGACCCAACAAACCATGAATGATGTCATCCCCCGCCAAAGAAACTGTACGAATCTACTTCATTCATGAAAAATTCGCAAACTCGTATTTTATACAGTAAATTGCAACGCATTCCATCATCGTCCAACTTAAAACTCAAACTTGCCAGCAAACTTGATGATCACCAACAACCCAGTCAACAACACAATTAAATGCAAATTAATTAAACTTTTCAAACTTACATCTCGGTGTACAAAATTATTCGCAAATTCACCGATGAAATCATGTATAAATCTTCCACTCGTATTAACCAACTCCTTACCTGTATTTTCATTCATTCATCCAACTTTTTACTTTTATTCTCCATCTTTCATCACCTGCAAAGGTCAAGGTGCAACATTGGATTTTCATCTTTAATTAGGTTTTTCATTACAGTCTCAACCAGCTACTTTATGCATGTCCACGCCTTTGGGCCAGTCAACGAGTAGTTAGCGTTACTTATAAGGAATATTTTCATTCAATCATATTTATGTTAGGTCTCCGTCTTTTAATTCACTCATTCTTCAAGTCACATTTAATTTTACCTTCTTTTCATTATATTTCACAACCGAATTAATCATGTCAGAAATCACTCAGGTAGGAAATCAACCCGATTCCACAGCATTAACAAAAATTGCGTCATTTCTATATGCCTTTACGGTAATTTTCAAGTCTACCTCACAACAGTATTTTTTGCAAAGAATTTGTCGGCAATAAAATTTATTCCAGTTACAACCAAAAATTACGTCATGACTCTGAAATATTTGTCTGATTACATAAATTAAAAATTTCCAATAAAAATGTCACTGGGCTTCTGGAATGTTGTTTTAGTACAAAACTGTTGACTGTTACAATATAATATGATGTCAACAATTTTAAAAGTCGGTTTACTTTTTTTGAATGTCATAAAACTGATGATCTGGTAATTACCTGAATAACATAATTTGCTGACACAGGCTTATAAGCCACGCCTTTCTCTGTACTAGTTTGACCATTTGCCAAATTTGGCAAACAAATCATCATCAACCTCATCATCATAATAAAATCTCCCAACGATGACAAAGATCCGATTACGTTCCTGTAATCTTAAACCCGCTTACAAGATTCCATAACTCATCTACTGCAGTATGTTTCGCAGAATCTTCTCTGAATTCTGAATCTCACCTGTTCTTTAAGCTTGTAAACCATCAACAGTTGTAGACCTGATTTACATGTAATTGTTGGAGCTTAACAGCCATCTACTTGTTGGTGACTCACATTTTTAATGTTTTCTGCCAAATTACTTACGCCATTAAAAGACCAGCTGTTGTTGGTTCAAACCGTTTTTTCTCACTCAGTCTGCTTGCCTGCCCTACACAAACTTTTCCTCAATTCGCAAAATTCTCATGATGATCATCGTTAAATAGCTGGCGAAAATATATAAATTATGCCCTGCTCATCCCCTGTAATCTGGCAACGACGGCCTGACTGACACATGACAAGCTAACATCATCATCACCTTTTCCTCTTCGACCCCGCAGAATTTTCTCATTAAACAACATGCATTTAATAATCCTTATTTTTGCCCACCTTTTTAATACCTACTAACTGAATCTTATTGCTCATTTAGTCTTTCCTCGTGCTCTTTCTTGTCTTTTGCTTTTTGCCGAAACCGTCGCGTATATTTTGTTTCGAGGAAAATAAATATACAGAGTTTACTTGAAACTTTGCAAAAATTTGACAATCATCTGGGCCTTGAACACCTTAGAAACCTGCTGATGATATCTTATTTGATGGAGTCGACAATCATTGATCCTCCTCCAAGAATTAACCTGGCATCAGGTTCACGGAAATTTTGTTTTGGCAAAATCAACGAGACCGCCAATTAAAACATGTTCAAAGAAAATGCCTCAGGCTGACACGCAACAAAGGAAACGTTCAAAGCCTTCTTTTTATTCTTCCGCTTGATTGCCGGTAGATAATTTCCAATCTTTTTGCAAAACTCGCGCGCGGGTCAATTGCAGCTGCGCGCTGTTTTCTGTTGTGTGTGGAATATCGTGTGATCTGCATCATAATCGTCAGACGTTAACCTTATTCTTTTGCATTAATCTCCGGTTGACTCGGTCAGCAGCAGCAGCAAGAAGACCCAATCAAGCAGCGCAGCGCGGAGCGCTGCGCGGGAAAAATTCAGCTTTCATTCATCATCAGTCACCAAGCGGAGCGTTTCAACGCAAATACACCTTCGATAGCCACCTTTGCCCTTAAAAATCCATCAACGAACAAGTTCAATCATCATCAATAGCGGTAGGGTAGGACCCAAAAATGTCTTGCAAAATCAAGGCCATTTTGCAAACGTTACACACGTTAACAACAACTTGAAAAACCTACTTTCGTGATGCAGTCATTCGACACAGTTTCCATTCCATGAGCCTCAAAAAGCGCACTGTTTTGTACCTGAACACACGGAAATGCCACTGTCAAAGGTCGTCTAAAGATTGATTGCTATTTTCACCAAACTGGAACAAATGCATTAGATATAGGGAATCGTTTAGCTTTTTATCTTCATCTCTTGAGTTGAGTTCCTGATTTTAGAAGTTGGGCGGTCTCATCGCCGATCGAAACAGGTGCGCCTTGGGCGCTTGGCGCAGCCAAGCGCCGAGCACGCCGTACGAAGCCCGAAATTGCGCGCTACTCTCCGCAATTGTCAACTGTGATAAAAAGACCATTGCAAAAATCTTATCATTTGAGCTTTTGATAGTTTTGCGAATTACTCGCATGTTATTATATGCAGAATGTGTAATAAAGTCATGTTTCTCGGCACATCTTCTCTCGGCGCATTTGCATTCATGAGCTCACCGCCAACAATAACAAGAAGATATAGCAACAAGAACCATTATCGTCAGGACACCGTGTCAAGTTTTTCACCTCAACGTATTCAACTTACTTTGAAAACTAACATCAGCGTCCGTCCGCCCAACCAAAGACAGAAGCCACCAGCAAAACTTGATCTTCTTGTCAGTCAAAGGGTTGAATGACTTGGCCTGAAACCCTATTATTGCATAAACTATTGTAATGAAAAGCCATATAAAATTATTGTCTCCAACAAGATCATGGGCAATTGTCAAAGTCACGGCCATGGCCCGACCACAATAAAACAATAACAAACACTTGTCGCCATCGTCTCAGTCAGGGCGCAGACGCCACATTGTATATACTTTCTTTCCCACAAAGTGCACTTTTGGCAAAAAATTGCAAACCATTGGCACACAATTACTACGGATGGAGGACAAGTGAGATCATGCGAGGAAATTGAAAACTAACCTGCAACACATCCTGCATACATCAACGTCGCAAAACGTGTCAATGTGTAATTCCAAATCCAGTTTTCAATGCATTTCTAATGAAAAGTCCGTCGCGTTATTCATCATCATCACGTTTCAATCAAAAATCTTCTTCAGCTTTTTCACCAAAACCCTTTCTCTCTATGTCAAGCTACTTCAGAAGCAACCGGAATAATATAACTAACGGCCCTTAATACACGCCTCAAGAAAAACTCATGCGCCACACGAACAATTATCAGCTTCAAACCAGTAGCTTAATTAACTGCCTTTTACCTGTGGCTAACGCCTTCCAAGGAAAAGCCGGCATTTAATTCCTTCTTAATTCACTTTTCATCATCATCGGGCACAGGTGTGACACTTGTCCATTTAAATTTAAGTGTCATTAATATTAACACTGCTAGAACCAGTGGCACCAGAATCGCACGCTCCGCGTGCCCCTCGTCAAATTGACCTTCCGAAACCTGAATTCCAGGTTTGCAGTCAGTCAGACCAATATAAAATTTCCAAGTGTTATAAAATTGTCAAGTTAAAAATAGAAGATTTCCTTTCAAATTTATGATGCCGGAATCTAAAAGCCTATCAGTTTCATTCCAACTGGACAAAGAAATATTTTTTTATCAAACCTTGTTGTATACCCAACAGTTGACATGATTTGCACCTGCAAACTTGACTTTTGCTTCAATCATGCTTCTTTTGACAGAGGACTTTTACGACCATGTCTTGTTTGAAACGCAACATTTGACAACATTTTTGCATGAAACCCAATCACAATGACATCACCAACCTGGCAGAAAAAGCTCTTAAAATTTAACGTGATTACACTCTGCAAATTAAGAAACAACTTTTTATCCTCATTACGTATGCACAGCTCTACAACTGATTGCTCAGCCGCCGAGTGAATTATCCAGGAAACTCAGCCATATAGTCAGACACAGGTAAATCAATTATCATTTTTCTTTCCCATGTATACTAACGACCATAAAGCACAGGGCGTTCACAAAGTACCCGCCACAACAAATAATATTCCAGCACAAAAAATCTGTTGAGCAACATGTGCAAGCCCCATAAATTTGTCAATTTAATCAAAACTTTTCTCCCAGCACACGCAACATGGCAATCAATAATTCTTCAATCACATTTTGCATTAAGCGAAATGCCGCAAAAATGACATAACCTCCATGTCTACGTTTCTTTGACGTTCTTTTTACTCCCAGCCAATCTTACTTGAAAGTATGAATGACAAACTTGATAATTTAGTCGAATCTTATGTAATTTTATTCTAAACATTTTTAGTGACAGTTGAGGTAAGATCACGCTTTTGCCATTTTCCCCAAATATAAATTCAATTTACTTTGACATTTTTTCCGATTCTCGCTGAATATTTACAAGCTCAAATAATTCACTCCGACTTAAAAAATTCCCAAAAACTCAATTTAATACAAGAAGCTTCCTACTTTCAATTGCTCATTGATTTCAACCTTTAGGTTAATCACAATAACTTGTCCTGGGTGTCCATTACAGAAATTGGCAACGGCACTGGGCCAATTCGCAAAACCTACATTTTAACCTAATACATACTTTGAGATTGCAAATTACAGCCTTTTACTACAGGTGAAAGAGCTGAAGCAATTTACCAAGTTTTATAAGCAATTCCACAAATGGTCGGCAGCGGCGGGCAGCTGTAGTAAATTCGCAAACTTTTTTATTTGGATTTATATGGTGTGAAAATTGGCTTGAGCACCTTCCCGAGGCGATGCCATAGCCTTTAATTGCGAATAACCTTATTGGCGGAATCATGATCCACCTGCCTGCCGCATGAATACATTAACACATGGCCTGCCTCAAGCTTTCCTTGATTTGAGCCACAAACAACAAGATTTAATCCCGCTAAAAGACTTTGATGACTCCTGATTGATGCCTACCTTATCAGAGGTTCAAATGGGCGTCTGTGTCGTCGTTCAAGTCATATTATTATGGAATCAGGTTCTTCTCTCATCCGCTCAACTGTCCTAGACGCTGTGGAGCCGAGGCAGATTCGCGGAACAAGATTTGCTTTACTATATAATGTTATAATATCAAAACTTTTATTGCCGTGGACGACGCTTGTAATGTCAGTCAGCCCCAAATAAGAAGTTGGACTGGTTTTCGGCTCTTCCTCACGGGGCACATTTTATAGCGATTCACGTGTGATTTTTTAATAAAAGCCCATTATAAAGTTTACTTATGTCAAGACTCAACATACAACGTTAATCCAGCTGCATTAAACATTTGTATATAAAAGAAGGCAACACGTGTATTGGTGGATTTGATCCCAGGTTGATTATATATTAAAGTTGGTAGCATATAGAGAAACTTGCCCGTCAGCTTTTACGGGATATGGAAAGACGAAATGAAATGCCATTTTGCCATTTGCACAACTAAGTAAAACTTGTAGTCAGTCAGTCAGTCACCAATCCAGTTTTACACATATGTGAAAAGTTCAACATTTTGCTCCTGCGACACTGACTTGACTGTAGCATTATTTCTCACTTGCAAAATGGCCTGACTAGAATTTGTAATGACGCTCACAGTGGACCTGATCTATAAAACTTCTATCCGATCATCTTACCTGGATCTCTGGCTGATGGATGGATGGGTGACCATTTTACGTAAACCATATGCGAATTGAACGTCAGCTATAATAGTTCTAGATCAAATGGACTGATGAAATTGTGACGTGTATATATGACAAGAGTATTAAAATGTTTAGCGACGTAGTTTCTTTGGTTGAAACTGGATTTGTAGGAGATTCAGGAAGACGGTGGATAATGAGCTGGATTTACAATAAAAACCGGAATCAGGTAATACTGGAGATGCTGGATTTGCGTCAAACAGGTTGATTTTTGTCATGTACAGTATTGATAAAATCAGTAATTTGCTGGAATCTTCTGAAGAGAACAAAGGGATTCAGGTGGCGTCGCGTCCCTATACAACTGACAACGATTGAAATGGGACGAGTCATAGAGATAAGAAGTAATACTCTATGGCGATTGGGTTTTGGCGCTGTTTCTACTACTGGATTATCAAACTTGCTCGTTTAATCAACAAATTAATTTTTGAAAATTCAGTTTTTTGAGGTTTTGATAGCTTTTGAAAATGAACTCCAATGGCAATGTATATCCAGCTGTTGCTGAAGAAAATGGTAAGACCAGTGAAATGATAAAATGTGGTATAATCTTCCTTTGGTTTTCAAAAATACATTCAGATTTTCGTTTTTATAGGAATTGATCAGGAAAACTACGAAGCAGCGTCACTTCCTGACCTGTCATTCTCCTTCAACGACATGACTAACCTGGCCTACCCAGTAGCTCGAGATTCTACTAATGGCATTAGCAATGGTCCTGCTGCAAATGGAGGTTTGGGAGGATCAACAGGTGATGGCGATCAGAAGACTGAGCCGACAAGCGAATCTAATGGTACTGACACAAGTACCTCTGTCAACGGCCATGGTGATAATGGAACTAACCGATGGACTGAAATGGTGGCGGAGCTTGGAGAACCACTGGAGATTATGGAAGAAATGTCGTCGATACTGGGTACTGGACTGAAGCAAGAATCTCTGTACTCGGCATTCAAGCTGTTGCAGTCTGGAGCAGATCACAGGGTTTTGGCTCAAGTAATCAAACAGTGGCGGGATCAGAATCGAGAAAAGCCTAAAAAGAAGTTGGGTCATTACTTCGAGACGGATGAGGAGGAGGAAAAGCAGAAGAAGCCTGATTGGTTATGGTAGATTATGTCTAGATTCTTGAAAATGAAAAAGCCAGATGGATACGATAGCACAAAAGCTATGAGCTTCATTGTAATACTTATATATTTGTATGCGCAAATTGTATTAAATTTCTTTCTGTAGCAAAATGAAAATAATGTCTAATAACAACACGAGTATTTGAGACTCATAAAGTACATGTTACAATTCTGTTTTGGCTTTGGCAGATTTTGTAGGCTTGTTGTGAGTTTGACCCTCGAGGGTGAGACTGGCGATACCATCTTGTTCGAGTAGGAATTGTTTCGCTTCCCAGGCTTGAGCTCCATCGGAGAATAGGAATATGGCTCGAGAATCTTCGATCACGTACCTATGAATACACAAAATTGATTATTTATATCTGGAGCTAGGTGCAAAAGCCGCTAACGATCATTCAATTACACACCTTTCCGCTTGGATATGGTTGTTTCTTAGAGCTGACTGCCATAAACTAGTGAGAGTTTCACAATCATTTCTTGTGGGCGACCCTTCCAGGTTGATGAACATCATTACAGTTTTTCCCTTCTTTGTCATTTTCATGATTTCGTCGGGTGACATTGAAGTGATCTGAAATGAAGTTAAAGGGTAAACGATATGCTTCAAAGTATAGATATCGCAGAATGTATTAGTTAAATGTCTTCCTACTTTATCCATCGAAAATCCTGGTTGTGCTGGAGGAGGTCGTAGATGCTCCGGAAGCTCATCTGGTGGTAAAGGTTCTTCATCTTCCTAGAAAAAGGATCAAATCGATTTCAGTTTAAGAAAAGGACAAACCTTTAAAACTTTGATGCTGTTAATCTCTGTACCTCCCACTGGTCGTAGAGTCTTTCCAGGTCAGCGTCTGAGTAATCTCGAATGTCTTTCTTGGCCCATTCTGGTTTCTTGTCCCCTTCGGCCTTCTTTGTCAGAACTTGTACACATCCGATGAGGACTAAACAAAATATTACTAGCTTTCGCCTTTCCATGACTAGACGTTTCACTCTACTGTAGAACAAATGCCGATGATTTCTGCAAGTATGAATATGGATTAGGTATTATTAGGTTCTGAAGGTAGAATAATCTGATGACAGAGCCCAAGAGTTTACTTACAAAGCAGCTGCTGAATATACGGTACACTATATCAATTTAATGTTATCTTCGAGTGCCGTAGACAGGAAGTGCGGCTGACCATCCAATGACCACGACTGTGAATCCTCATATAACTTTCAAGGAAGTTTGGTTGGCCCATAAGATATGAACCCGGGGGTTTAGAGAATTAAAATGCTATGAATTAAGTGAATTTTCTGCCCTGATATATTTCTAAAACGGACGAAACATTGACTGTATTTCCTAAAAGATTTAAGAGTGAAGTTAAAATACGTGGTGTGTATTCAATTTGAAGTTGCATGTTTTGGCGCTCCTGTCATTCACTCAATGGCTTTCTGTAAACGTAGACACCGCTGGACTCTGACGATAACCAACATATACTAGACGAAATGCGCAAGTGGATGGATTTTCGTACAACATTTTCATCATTAATTTTCATTTTACCTCATGTTATGTCCAGAACAAATAGAAATTATTGTAAAAAAATATGGATGAATCTCATCAAGCTAAACAGATGATTTCGTCTACAGATCGATAACACCAAAAGTATTCTAGATTACTGTAACATTAAATTTCGGATAATCTGCATATGGCAAACGTTATCAAGACTTACCAAGTCGGACTGAATTTTAAAAATGAGCTAGGAAATCACTAAAACACCTATCTAGAAAGGTCCCAATGTTCATCACTCAATGACTATGCGTACGCACGAATACAAATGACAAGAGAATTATCGTAGCTGACCATAGGAACCCCTAACCGCTCCGGTGTAAATCTACTGTTGTCGAGATCGTTTGGACGCATTGAGATGTCCCACTCCAGTGGCACACTTTTGAGCAATAGCTTCGCCCTGAAGTTGAGCATCAATTTCGTCGTAGGTGCAGAGAATGTTGGTTGAACTACCCCGAAGAGGTGAAGCAGGAAATGCGATCAAGGCAGATGAAGTTCTTTTCTTAGAGGGAGATCGGGCGTTCGAAGGTGAAACTTGCTTCAAAATTTCAACGTCGTTGAATACCACTTGTGCTCCTCCAGTACAGGATGGCAAAACATCAGCCTACATAAAAATGCCCAACGTTCATTCAAGGGATTGCTTCAATCGAACTATTTCTACGTGATCAGTACGATGAAAGAAATATTACCTTGTACAATTTCGTCTCCAAGCCGCCATCACTATCCGCTTCTTGCAGATTCAAGCAATATTTTGAAGTATTCTTAACGATGTCCTTCACGTTTGTCAACGTATTGACCGACTTCTTTTTCTTCATCTGAGGCTGGAATACTGTTCCGCTCTTTAATGGCTGTCCAGGAGTATGCTCTAGCCAACGATCATTGTCGGAAGATCTCGCACGGAAACGACGAGGATTGGTAACAGCGATACCCTGTGAGAACAAAAAACCCATGAGTCTTATTCCACATTTTTAATAGTTGAAGCTGGCATTTTATCAGCATACCGCGCTTCTGGTCTTCATAGCAGATGGTGAGTCCAAATTGGTTGCTGAAACTACTTTGGCACGAGTGTGGCTAGTGGCAGTGATTTGTATTTCTGAATCTGATGTTGCTGACGAAAAGGAAGAGCTATGATAACGACGGCGAGAACGAGATCGACGAGGTTCATCCGTTTCAGTACTTTCGATAAGCTGTCGGATTGCTTCGAACGTTTTCTCCTTGCATTTGTAAGACTCCTAATTGAACAAAAGTTGAAAACTAAATAAGAAATCCAGTTACCAGAATCCGTGGCACACACTACTGAAAAAGAATCATACCCTCAACATAGCAGCCTTTTTCTGCATTTCTCGATCAAGCTTCATCTCGTTCAGCTCCTTTTGTAGCTCTAGATCAGTTTTCAGACGCTCTTTATCCTTCAAGTGACAAACATCCTTTCTTCGCAATTCCATTTTGCACGTTTCAAGCTGAAAACAACAAC
>JAQGBJ010000507.1:0-39157 GCA_034698345.1 Sphaeridia pumilis | reverse complement strand
CCGGCTTAAATTGTCACTTGCCTCGTCATCAAAATGTAACACAATTTAATCCGATTGTGTAAACATGACCAGGTGGAGAGGTGGACACCTGATGATGATTGCAGTTCGCACCGTGAGATCAAAATCTCGTTGGCCAGCATGCATGCACATCAGCTTTTTGGGCATAGCCATACAAGTTTCACATTTTAGCCCCGTGGGAGAGCGGAAAGAGCACATGCAACTTGCAACGCTTTATAGTTTCTTTCAACCAAACCTGAAACGGACCTGACAGCGCCCTCCAACGGTATCAACCAGCATCGCATTCAAAGCTATTTCTCGATCAGACCTAAGATGAATATAGACGTAATATTAGCACTTGTAAAGTATATAAACTGCTTTCAAGTGTTTCAAAAGTACTATACACGGGTTTCGGAGTCGTAAAGGGAATTATAAGTCGGGTATTAAAGAACGCATTCTGACGTGAGGTCAAATGAACAAATCCGTGTAAGCGAGTCGTTGATGATATCAGAATGGAATGTGTGTCCAGACTTCTTGCCAGTCCAATTGTCCGCTGAGACAAAGATGAGATCCGTGTTCAACCATCTTGTAATCCATGGAAAACTAAAAGGATTCTGCAGGATTTATGATTATTTTCACCGGCTCCCTTTTATAGACGCCGCCGGCTCATGTGACTCTTCTTACCAAATGTTCTCCGGAACAAAATCTCATTACATTACAATGCTTCTTACAGAATCGTCCCGTGCTTACAGGCTGTCACTCAATAAAAGAGCCCAACTTTTAACCCTTTGGAATAATGCATCTTATTCAAGTCTTCATGTATGGTCTAACAATCGCGCAAGAAGATCCACCCGAATCACTATTACTCGGCACAATGAAATCACGCTCATTAAAGATTAGCTCATTCGTCAACTAGCAGTTGTAGGATTTTATGTGGAACCCAGGCAAATCGCAAGCTGGACTTCCGTTAGCTGCAAGCCAAATACAGCACAGACAAAATCTTTCAACTCAAGTCTAGATTATACCTGTCAAAAATATGTCGGTGCGTCTTTGAATTTAATTTGATTACAGTTATGCCGTTTAACCTTTACTAATATAGGTTTACAGGTCCGGAAAGAGAACGACTGTCCTTTTCAAAAATATGATGATTATCCCTAAATGAAACTTCGCATGTTGCTCAGCTTTATTACATTCTAGAACTGTCGGTAAGTGTAAATTCTGCCATGGACTTAATTTCGGCCAGTCAGACATATTACATAAAAATACTCTTGTACCATCCCATATGCCCTGCAGAAACATCCGTATAAAATTGCCACAGCTGCGATAATAGCTCCCGATGCTCAGAAATGGACTACACTTTTTAGATTAACATGATACAGCGGTGCACAAGTGTACATCAAAAAAATTTGATTCGGAAGCGACAACATAATCTCCTAGTCGCCACTACAGACGCCTGGCCTAGAGGAAGGAATGGAGAATGGATGGCACCAAGAAGCCTGTATTAACTTAATTTCGTTTTTTAAATTATTGGTTTGGCCCTGTTAAGTTGCACTGTAAAAAATATGTCAGTGTATATACCCCACACCTTTGAATCGTGTGAGGATTTACACCAATCACATTAAGTTCTCATGTATGCAGCTCATTTCAAATTTGACCACCCTCAGTCAAGTGCATTCCTGCATCTGCACTCACACGTTAGTTCTGTTCTGGCTGTCACCTACTGCTCACGGAAACTTGCCCTGAATCTCAAGCGTTTAACTTGATGCATTTGATCAATTTAGGTTTCTCTATTAAATTCAAAAAGCAAATACAATATACAATTCTCTTTTGCTAACCCTGTAACCCATCAAAAACCGAATCCGAGAGCTCGAAGCTGCTGTCGAGATTCGGCCAGGTTTCGAGTCTTGTATGTCTGCTCATGTTCGTTTTCTAGATAATCTTTCCTCCAAAGTCAAGTTGTTTCTGTGAAGGACAAGGAAGACGAGCATTAAATTGCTTCCCGATAATTTTTTCTTGCACGCCACTTCAGCAAAGGAAACTGCAATGCAATTATGAAAATGGCATGTTTATTTCCCAGCACCTGCACTTAACTTTCTTTCATTATCTTTAGAGACAACATGTCTTTCACGGATCTCCTTCAGAACTACGTGTCCGTAATCAAAGTTTTCTTGCATGATGCAACGCCTACTGTAAACTGCAAACTGCAAGATTTATACCAAATAATTTCCCGATACCTTCTGAATTTTAAATTTGCATTTGCGCAATTGTTGCTGATTACCAGTTTATAAATTTCTTTGGTCTCAGTCAGCAACTCCTATCTCAGCAGCTCATTCTTTGTAAAAAATCGTAAACATGCTGGTCTAAATAAGTGTGGAGCAAGGGAAATTAAAGACGCCACGTGCTCAAGTCAAAATTCATGTTACTATACAAATACAACTACAACACTTTCTTGGCCGTAAAACATTTGCGAAAATTCAACTCAGTTTGAAGTTCAGATAAATGTAATTATATTCATTAAGAGTATCCCTTAAACGATGATACGTAATAAGAATGACACCAGCAAGCTTCATAGAAATGGCAACGTGGTATAGAGAATTGCTAGTTTGACCACTACCGTTGTATTTAACGTTGTTAGCTTATATGCAATATTATCTATTTAATGCCATTTTGCGTTTGCTAAATCAGTAAATTGTGAAGATTCAGGTTGGTTAAACTTCTCACATGTCTTAAACGGGCCTTGCTGAAAACTCACACTCAATTAAGTTGCTTTAAGTACTATTTTGCAAACATAAGAGAATATTTACCCCAAAACGGTTGATGAGCACTTTCAGGAATGAACGTGACCTGTCAAACTCTTTGATGCTTCATTAGTATGCCAATATTTATGCTTATGCCGTTCCTCAAAAGGGCAACTGACATTTATAATTCGCAAAAAATCTGCAATTGTGTGCAATAGACACGAATTTGTCGTATATACTCAATGAAAACCTCAAAAATGCAATTTTTGCAATTTTTTCCAAAATAGCCCGTTGATTTTGCTGTCGTCCAACCGGAGGCATATTAGCTTGACTCTTAAAAAATAAAAACGAGTTTCGACCTTAAGTACAAATTTTAAGATAATCCTGCAAAAAAGCTGCTCACCATATTATAGTTTCAATCAGTTCGTAAATGCTGTTTTCGTGACCAAGAACAGAATTGAGTCATCGAAACCATCCTGTTTATCATTAACTCGTCGATCCATCAAGTTTCAAAAGCTCTCATCTAAGCCCATATCTTACGTCCAGTCGAAACCTCAAACGTACACATGGTTTTATCACATGCCCAATCAAGCTCATCACTTGAGTGATCATTTGGCAGTCTGGGCCACCTTTGTTACAAAGCTCCTTGCTGTCTCAACTACTAACTGACCACTGATTACCATTATTTTGTTTCCTCAAAACTTTGAGCAATCAGCGTCAAGGCACGAGCTTGTGCTTAAGTTGCAGAACCGACCAAAACTTTCAACTTATGTATTTATACCGACTTGTCGACCAGATTGTTGTGCAGAAGATTGGAATATGATCCTGAATCGTTATAAAATATCGTTTGTTTTCTATGCAGTTTGATGTGCTCTTTATATATGATTACCAATCAGTACCCAAGCTTTACCCAAAACAATCCTCCAAGACGTTTGGATTCCCCGCAGCTTCATCACATCAAGGCAATTCTGGAAGCTCCCACAAAATTCAGTTGCTCAAGATTTGTTGATTGGTCCTTCGATTTCAAACACGTATCTAACCTTGGATACAGTCAATAGGTCAAGCAATCTTCAACTTGACGTTGTTGCTAAATTTCGACAATATATAATCTTATAGCAGAATTTCGGCGCATGCCACTTGCTTACTTAAGAAAATTAGCTTTTCTGTTTTCTAGATCTCCCTCCATGTCCAAGTTCCATCATAGTATAGTTGAAGTTCTTTCTCAACTATTTCCATTTTGTCATAGGCGCAAAAAGTTTATGCTGACAAGTGGTCCTTTTTGTTGTGATTCCCTTAGGCAGCTGGCGGTTTGCTTTAACTATTTTCCCAGCAAGTTTGAATAAACATTGGTCCGAGGCAGTAATTGAGGAGACCGCATCCTCTGATCGAGACTAACTGAAAGTACACATACAACGACAACAATACAAATCAGCTTGACGATAGAAAAAATACACCAGCTGAAAAACCTTCATTGTTTTCCTCCTCTCCAAGAGGCGTGAAAAGACCACGCAGCTATTAATCAGCCTACAAATTTCTCACCCCTTTGAAACAAAGGCTTATCAAAATATTTTCTTTTCTCCCTTTCTCTATCAGCCCCTGCTTGCTCGTGATTATCCAATTCCAAAAAGCTTTGTTTGATTATCATGTTTGTATTGCAAGTGAACTCTTGATTTCAAGCAGCGAAATTCTGCTGATGTTACTGATGAACTGAAATTTCGTATTCCTGAATTCTCAAGGTTCACTTGACATGGCTGGATTTTAGAAGCAATTACGGGAATATGAGTATTCTTGCTGCGTATTCAGCATTCCAGTAAACACTTTTGAAGCAGAGCTTTCCCGAGCCGTGTATTGATGGTGGTTGAAACTTTCTCGTTAAAGGTGTACTACTATCAGGGTAAGTTAATCCGTAATCGATGTACCCTCCTCCCCTCTTCACGTAATTACACAAGTTCATCACATTCTCGCCTGTTTCAGCCTAATTTCTCCAGCACGACGTCAGTAACGAGGTGTCATAAATAGCTTGTAGCAACACGTATTTCAGATTCCCTAAAAATACCAGGCACATCCCATTTCATCATCTTCTAAACAAGTCTTGCATGTTCTCCAGATAATCAACGCGCATTTCATAGTTCACATTTCTTTCTCATAGGAAATCATTCTTGAACAGTAGAACGTGTTAACTTCCAATTTTGGACTTGCGGTTCAAAGTTATTGCAAAGCATGAGCTGGCTAGTATTTTCTACCTCGTTAACGTCTAGATTGATCTAAGTAGCCTGTATGATTCAAGCTTATCATGACAAACCTTTTGATAGCCGGTTGGTATCCATGTTCCAGGGTCTCTCACGAACAAGCTTTTCTCCTGAAAAAAATCTTATTGCTTAGTGGATAACAAAACAATAGACGGTGCTACCAGAATTTCTTTTTGAGTGAACATTTTCAAGATGCCTGTCTACCGTCTTTGACAATAAACGCAACTTGCATTATCATCTAATATCATGAAGTTGGTAGTGTGTCAGGAAAGATGCCTTCTTTTATTGCCTGTTTATCCTGAGATTGTAATTATAAACAACACAATAACAACGTCGCTCCTGTTTCCTCAGGCAAAGTAATTAATTACTCAAACATTCGCCCCATCATCGACACAGTAGCCAATTTATTCACTATCTTCAGGCCTTGCTTCCTAGTCCGACCAATAAATAAATATACTCTCATCATATGCTTTTAGAAATTTTGCCTTCCTCGAAGTGTTTCCAGCAATAAATTTCTTGTGATAAGCCACTGGTAAGGACTACTTGAAGTAGAAATTATTGTTACAACATATCTTACATTACAGCTCGACTCGAAAGTATCAATTTATCAGCGATGCCCATCTTAAAAAATATAAATGTGTTTGTGGAAAATTGAATCACTCATTTCAGGAGTACCCTAGTGTATTTTTGAGAATCTTACTTTTATTTCAAGGCTATGGGCTCAATGCGTAATTTACTTTGCTGCTGCACGTTTACCCTCACTCCCACCTGACAACATCAAGATCAACACAAGAATCATCTAATCAAAATGTAGAACCAGTTTAAACTCTGCCAAATAAGTAAAGTGAACCATTCCATTTCAGTATTCTGATCACTGCTGGAAAACAGGTCCACACAAATCAAGCCAGAGTAACATTTCCAGTTTAGTGTAAATTCTGGCATTTTATTGACCGACGAACCTGTTTATCACCGGTGCGATTTCCAAAAGAGGCAGATGGCCGTCAATTCCTTCCAACTTCTTTCCTGCTTGAAGGAATGAGTCGCAAATGACAAACCTGCTGACAGCTTTAGTGCATGGCCTTCGAATTTATTGTTTGCCGCAGAACAACAGTCATTGCAACTTGTTGCATTTCTCTTATTCGGCACATCTCTGGTCAAAAGTTTTACCTTAATTATGACTAAAACGGACGCTTGCCATGCCTTGCACCAAGCGTGTATCTGGAGGATTTCTCAGATGATTCAACCTCATGGCCCTGGTGTGGGAAGTGGAGATTGTTTTCACACTTGGTGTACGAACTATTCAGCATTCACAGAAATTTTTGTTTGTTTTACAGGCAGTTCTGGCAAGCCTGATCTCGAGATGAATTTTGCTTGTTGACAACCGCAGCATTTTGGTTAGTTTTAATCACTTTATTGCATGAACTGAGAATCACGCAACGAAGGCTATTAACGCATACGCTTCCGCTAGTTCCAACTCGAGGGCTTTAATTAGTTCCATAATTTGTTAACATAGTTTCTTTGGATAGGTTTTGAGAGTAAACAAGTGTGCTTAGTGTTACCCTAAGATATTAAAGAGTTAAGTAGAAAAACCTGTGTTTACCGCACGTCAACACAAAACAGCCTTCACATCCAAAATGAAGGAGCAGGTTTTTGCTGAACGCTATTGTTCTATTAGAAAACAATTTTCTAGCGGATGTGACAGTCTCTGTCATTACGAGTCTCAACAACAATCACTTTGTCTAATCATTGCATGACATCACTTCTAATGGGTTTAGGTAGTGAGCCAAACTATAACCGACTACACCAATAAGCTACCTTTAATCTTTCGGTAGTTCCAATTTGTAAAGGTTGATTCCAGGTGACCGATCGATTGTGAGGTTTCCCGGATTTATACTTTTGCAGCAATCAAGGTACAGTCCCGTTGAAAGTGATAATGTGGGTCAAAATTTTTGCCGTTTGCCTTACCGTAATGGCAGTTGATGCTGCTATTAGCTGGACTTTGGGCCCGGTAAAGGATAACAAGCTGTACATCATAAAAAGCGCTGCTGATAATATGGTACGTGACAAGATTTAGATTTGGTTTATCGTTCGTCAGACAGACCGAAATTCATGTTTTACTTGTCCGTTTGAAGGCAATAACATCGAAGTCCACAAATTATGAGCCCGGAAGCAAAATCAGGCTGGATGTTTCTCACGATGATTCTACCCAGTTATGGCTTGCCGTTGAGACTGGTACGCTTTATTTTGCCTACTAAAATATATATTCGGTATGAAGAGAAGCACGAAACAAATGCTTTACATTTTAGCGACACGAGATCAGTTCATAATTGTGAGTAAACATCAGAAGTTTGACTGGAGTAAGATTGAAAAAGGCCATACTTCAGACACTTTGCCTCCTAATACCTTGGTTCTTACTACTGACACAAACAACGAGAAAAATCCGGTTCTCTTGCGGGTAATGCCAACTGACTCTTTGTTAACTGCTAGTTATATTTATGAAAAATTATTATTGCAACATGTATGACAGTATTACGATGGAAAAGCCCATCAATCGTGGAAATTCGCTAAACTGAAGAATGACCAGGTACTCATTCGAAATGCTGCCACGGACACTTGTCTCATCAATCCAATGTAAACACTGTTTTTCAAATTCTTATTCATATATCCGTAGAAAACGAAGTGAAATTTTGTTCTACTTTTGGTCTTAGGCAAGATACTGGTCGCAAAAGTCTGGTGGATCAGATGATGAAAGCAGCTAAGCGGGCCAAGGCGAAAAAGTACGTGAACTTCTTCAAAAATGCAATAATTGAACAGCTTCGATTATAAAAATTGTCTAACTTCTAGACCCAAAGTGAAGCTTGCGGACTGTGACGAAACTGATGAACGGCAAAAGTGGATATTGAAGACGAACCCTTGAGCCAAGCTTTCTGCCTACAACAAACTAACTATTCCAAATTTTTCCGGTTGAATTTCTCTAGAGGCTGGATCTGTCTTTTCTTGCTTCACTGAAATTATGTAAAGGTTTCAGTATTCGTTTCCTTACGGTATTATCTTACGAAATAACAACAGACTGCGCGACCTTTCTGCAACAATCCCAAGCTTGTGACATTTCACGCTGAGCCAATCTTCACCAAGTAAATCATGGATGTTAACTTCCCATTACTTTCCGTAACCGCCATAGCAAATAACTTTGGCTGGCGAACTTTTTACTGTAGACTGTAAGAGATACGAGGCACTTGGTTTTACGATGTTTTGTGCGAGAATATTATGTGATGGTATCATGTCTGGTTCCAAGCCTGAGTGGACATAATCATAAAACTAGTTTTTTTCAGCCTTATACCCCTGCCTCAGACAAATCATCGCAAAGACTTGTGCTTCTTGTTCCGTCCTTCACTGGAACATTCATTACATAAGGAATGGGCATGCTGGAGAAAAAAATATAATCATAATAACGAAATAATGAATAACCGTTCTTAGGCTATGAAATGAATAAGCTTCTGGTGCACAGGTAAAAAATTCCAGGTCGTCTATCGGATGGCTGGAACATGGTTCAAGATGTATATCTTGTGACTTCAAGCAGGCAGGGTTTCCAACACGTTCCTATATACAAGGCAAAGTGTTTCCATCCAGCTATACAAGTCACACCATACTTTTAGCACTTGATTTATCAGATGATCCAACATTGTTCTTTTTGAAAAATTGGCTTGCTCCTTGTTATAACTCATAACCTCTTAAATGGAAATCCTTACAAGCTACAAGGGATTTCGTATGCTGGAGAAATATCACCACCAAACCAAAATTAAAGTTCACGTAACATTTTACTTCGAGATAACGTTTTTACAAACATGATACAAGACAATCAACCATCAGAGCTGATTTGTTTTCAGTAATTGTCGTCCCTGGGCTTGATACCTTCTTAAAAGACATATGCCTAGCCAAAAAGTAGATTCGTAAATATTACGGTTAAACTCACGTCCAATCTGATTGCCTATCAAAGGAACATTAACGCTTTCAAGGTGTGCTGAAACTAAAAATTACATTGGTTAAATTAGTCTTATAACAATATAAAACCTACGCTAGTTAGAATTTAATCGATTTTGAATAAAGTTTCACAACCAAATGGCAGTAATGCCGACCATTTTATTCAACTTTCCTCGAGCTATACGCTGCTGGACTAAGAATTTACTAAGTTGACTAGCGATTCACACCTGCACTTGATATTCAACTCTGTGAAATCAAGATGAGAATCCAGGTTAATTATAGGGCTTGGAGGTGTCGAATTTTCTAACGTGAGTGAGGTGCTTAGTATTTAGAATCGATGCTTCTGGAACAGCGGGTAATTACAGTGTTCACCCAGATGTACGTAATTTTACAAAGGTTCAATCGATGCCCATTGGAAATCATTTGGTTATTTCAGTCAAGCTGGTTAAGGATAAGAACATACGGAATACTCAATTTTGCCATCATACAATTTAAGTCAAGAATTCGAATTCAAGGCTCGTTCTACAAGCTGACTTGTATGCATAAACAAGCCACAAGTACACATTGTATTGCTGTGGCAAGTGCTTGAAGGTTAAATTAAGTTAAATTCCGGCAGATTGACACCGCGATCTCGAGAGCTGGGACATTTTCAGGTTTCACGTTAATGCTTTACTTACATATAGCGAAGTAGTTCATTGTATCTGACTTGTATTTTAATGCGTTAAGTTTCATTTGTTTCATGCTCATACATCAAATAAAACCAGAAGTTCACTTGTTTCCACAAAACACCAAGCGCCATCTATGGAGGTTTACGTCATCCGAGTCACATAGGACATATCCATTGAAAGTCAAAAATATATCACTAGTTTTTAATGTACTATACATTAGTATCACACAAGGAAATGTTGGAGTATATTACGAGGTGGAACATCATCAGCCTTGCGATCATCACTTAATTTTACTTACACTAGCATTAAAACTAAGAATTTTAGTTGAAGATGTTGCGTTAAAGCATCATTCTAATTCACCGGCTTTTGTTCTTTAACTCCCAACGATTTACCATCGGCAGTGGGTAACACAGTATCCCCGAAAACAGAACAAGACCCCCAGTTACGTAGAAAGTCAGGTCAAATTTCCCACTCACATCAAAAAGGAAGCCTGTAAAATGAAGTTGAATTTTTATGAGTACATCAGTGGTGCTATTTCGTTTTTGATATTGATTCTGATGGAGATCTTACCTGCTAAAGGTGCTCCACACATGGCGGCAATGCCTTGAAACAGGCACAATAGGCCGAAAGCGTTTGTCAGTTTGCCTAGTCCCAAAAGCTCAACTATCAGGATGGAGCGGAGACTTGCGAAACATGCTAAAAACACGAAATTATTCTGAATTGCAAAAATTCTGAAGTGCATCATGATGATAAATCAAAGGATCCTAACTCACCTATACACAATCCAAAAAGTAACGAGTAGCCAATAAATAAATAAAAACTATTTAACAATGGGGCTGCGACAGTTACTATTCCACACATTGTCAAAGCAATGTTGTTGATCAAGATTGCATTAACTTCTGGTCGATCAGCGAGCCAGCCGCCTGGATAAAAGTGGAAGAGAGTGTGCCATTTTGTCATTCAAGTCTAAAAATTCTATCTTACACTCAATTAAACTGCAAAATTACTTACACAAAATCCTACCAACGGTATTAGCGATTCCTATTGTTGCAATAAGGTACGGCACTTGTTTTTCTTCCACTCCGTTTTGTTCCGCGAGACCTGAAAATAGGTAGAAATGTATAAATTAACCCAATAATTAATCGCTCCAGCCAAAATATTCGGTTCTGCCACAATACCTTTCAGGTACATGAATGGCACAAAAAATCCCATCATTGTAATGGCACTTGAACACGCTAAAAGTAAGAACGTTGGGCTTGTCAACAAGCTCAAATCTAGTATTTTGTTGATAAACGTCAACTTTTTAAAGTATGACGCAACTTTTCCCTTTTGGGCCTCTTTGGGTTTCTCTGCGTCCACTTGATCGTCTTCTTCGTCTTCTTCTGGCTTGTTCGTAATGACTGCTGACCATTCCCTGCTCGTCATCATTCCTGATCCAACCTGTAATTGATGAGCAATAATATTTAATGGTCGTCAGATCAGATGAGTTGGATCATTTACAAGTAAACATTGCAAAAACCTACCGTTTGAGCATATTCTGAAATTCGGCGCATACTTCCGGTGTAAAATGTATCATCACGGTACATTGGTTTTGCCAAACTCTTCTTGGAAGACACTCTTAAAATCCGTGAACCAGACATTTCGTCCACTCTCAAAGTTGAAGTTCCAATTTTGATTTCAGAAATACTGCCTCGAGTAGTGAGCAAAGCACCGTCCTCTCCAACCATTTTTGCTCCTCGTTTGGAACCTGAAGTACGGCGCTGAATGTACAGCCTGGCGTTGCCCGTTGCTACTGGTTTGGCGTTTTCAGTGCTCACCGCTTTTGAATTTTCCTTCTTATGGTCCGGGTCGTCGTGATTATCTTCTTCCTCGTGCTCTTCGTGGATTTCGACTAATTCTCCAACGACAGTCTTATTTCGAACAGGTGCAACTACTGCCGCTTGACGGATCGAGTCGGACGCCATTGACATTGTGGGGACGGACATGCGCTTCGTTTGCTTGTAGAGCGGAACTGAACTGTTTGACAAGGAATGTGTCGAAGCTTTTCGATGATCCAACGCCTCCTTCATGTCTGCTTCCGTGATCGCTGGCGTGGATCCATTTTCCATTGAATTTTGGGAATCCCATTTTTCCATTTGACGTGCGCGGTTGATTCGCTGTAGCAGTGGAGTACCTTCCGGCGACGGGAAAGGTGAAATGAGCTTCTTCTCGGGATCTGAAGAGCCTTTAAAAATAAAGTTTATATTTTACAAGTTTACGCAAAGAACTAGGAACTAGCTAAAATCATAAACTTCTCAAAACATCTTCCTACCAGATTTTTCAATTTTTGGAGTCGGAAGTGGCGTAGGCGCCACGGGTTTGTACACAAGGCCACACAAGGCACATGATAAAATGATAGCACTTTGGACCATCATTGTAATTTCCCAGCCAAAAGTCTGTACTAGGTAATCCGTCAACGGTGCAAAGAGAAAAGTTCCAACGCCTGATCCACAGACAGCGATACCGGTCGCTAACGCTCGGTATTTTTCAAAGTAGAAACCAACAGCGATCACAGAGGGCAGAAACAGCAGATTAAATCCAATGCCACCAACAACGCCATAAAGTGCGTACAGCCCGTAAAGACTAGGAGTTGTTTGGCATACAGCATACGATCCGAGAAATCCAGCAGCACCAACGATAGCACCGAGTATTGCCACCACTCGGAATCCATATTTGTTAGCTAAGGCTGATACGAATGGTCCTGCAAGAAAGTCATTGAACGTGATTTCACCGGCACTTGTTCTGCTTTCAAGTTTCGGTAAGAATAGATCTACTGACCTCCAAACAGGTAAAACCCACTTTGCAAAGAGCCGATCAAGCCAATTTTTGTTGTTAAGTTTTCAATGCCTTGAGCTTCAAAGCTAGCCTTAATTGATGTTTGCATGAGACCAAATGAGAATATGATCCCGTCCACAATTACGTTTGAGATGAAGGACGCAAAACAGACAACCCAGCCCCAGCCGCCATCGGGGGGAACAATAATACTCTCAGGATTAATCTCTTCGTCGTCTGGTCCAACAATCTGCAATTTCAAGAAAAAAATATAATAAAATTTGCTTAAGATATTAGAAAGACAAAACAGCTTACCTTTATAGGCATTGTTTCCTTGTCATCGCCGATGAAAAAGCTTGCCTTTTTGTTTCCGTCTTCGCCCCCACCTTCAACATCTTTATCAGTAGATTTCAAACCCATTTTACAAAAATATCACAAAAATTTAGTACTATCACTTAACACAATTGCCTAAATATTGTACACTACGGCAGGAGAAAATTTGGTAACGCTGACTAGGCACGGCTTTCTCCTACTCACAAAATTCATAGCTGATCCGTTTCGATTCAGACTAGAGCCGGTGTGTACACAATCACAAGTATTGCTAGTATTAGTGTATGCTCCCACTACCGGGTAACTGCAGTTGCAACTTCTTCGATGTACACTGTTTCCCGCTTTTCAACATTGAAGCCAGGTAGTTGCTTTCACTCTGTCCAAGTTCTGGTTTTCTCTTGACTTACTGCATAAACACTTGCACATGAGTTGTGCCAGCTAGCTTCGACCTTCAAAACTATTTCACTCTCTTACGCTGCACAGCTTTTGTGTAATCAATATTTGTCTCTCTGATGGCCCCCAGAAGTATACTTTTGCCTTATTTTTCTAGTCTACACCGTCAATATCCAGAATTAGCTAAGCTGGTAAGAAATCACCGGTAAACCCAAAGACACTCCAAAGGTTAATTCCCGTTGTGGGCACTGGCTAGCCAGCCACGTTTCATCACGCACGAGTCATGTCCTTTAATTGTTTTTTTGGCCGCCACTTGAAACTATTGGAAAAACACGATAAAATATGTTCAAAAATATTTGCACAAAAGTCTATAATCTCTGCAACCTTTACCTTCAGCTCCCAGTATTTGGTAAGAATAGATCAATCGATGACCATCATTGATACTTGAATTTTTCTCACGCTGATAAACCACACCAGTGCCTATTTAAACTCGCGAACAGACCTGTTGCAGATCATTCACAAAACAAAGTGCCAATTTAGTTGTATTGTTGTAAATCTAAATTATGCCTGCTGCCAATATCAAGGCTTTTAAGATGAGATCATCACTTTGATTTCCCTTTGCGGCTACTCACATCCACACAGACGACAAAGACCAGAGATTAAAAATATGACACTATTAGATGAATGGGATTACACAACTTTCCCATTTCCTTTCACCGGAACGGCAACTAATGCACAGACACACACTATGATTCCACGTGCTCACTACTTTAAATTGCTGCACAACAAGATTAAACTTTCAAATGTTTTTATGGCTATTGCAACAGGATTAAAAGTATGCGAAAATTCAAATTTTTGCCTGGACTTTCTAGAAATGATTTGGCAATGTCAAAATCAACTGTTCCTTGCCTAAACAAAAACAAGAGCAGCTAAATCCGAGGAGGCAGCAAATTTTCGCATCTCACTTGGCTTAAGTTTTGCAAGCGCTATGCGTTTCCTGTTGTTTACTCGGTGGTTCCGTGAGACCAGCCACGCAAAATTCTATTTTTAAAACGCTTCCTAAAAACACTTTGGCATCTGCCACGCGCTAAAGTTGACCAAGTTATCAACTTCAGCATCAAACACGGAATCTCGTATGTAGCTGCCAGTGCTTCTCCGCTAACCCGTGCCCTTAGTTGACACCCTGCTAACTTCCGTTATAAATCTCGTTATCTTACAGTTTTTGATAGCTCGTCACCATAAATTCTCTGCTCGGGGACAGAACACGCAATGTTCTGATTGATTCGTGTATCCTGTTGAGCATTTTAAATCACTTCACCACCGCATTTATCTAATGAGTCGACTACACTGTAACCATTTGTTTGCATTTCTTCATTGAACTTTGATAAATTCACTTTTCTTTACAATTAAAGTTAAACTGATAGAGATGTAGGTACTTGATACTCGACTCTACTAGAAATGTGCACGAGCGGTTGCAGTTCAGATGGAATAAAAAAGATCGAATAAGTATGTTGGTGCGTTGAACCTCGATGTTTTTTGCCTTACTGAGGCACTGTGATTTTCAATCTTGATTCTAGTCTAGACGCAATAGAATAATCTACTGCTCTAATGAAAAGATGCCCTTGGACAGGATCGTGAATAAGCGGGATCCCTTGATAGATTCTTGACAATTCATTTCATTTTGTGAGTATCGAGTCAACTAGATATTACCGTAGCCCTTGAGAAAAACTTGAAAAATTCGCAAAAATGGCCACTGAAGAAACCAACAAGGTCAGGAGAGATACAAAAGTGCCACGAAGCTTGCCAGCTTCACAAGATTCTTTATCGTTGTCATCATACCAAGATATGCTCAAGCTAGTTACTAAAACCGCGGGAGGAATTGGCAGTCTGTTTACTTTGTTCAGCGACAGCAGAAACGAGTGTTACAACCTTTGGCATTCGGACGGAACCAATAAACCGGCAAAATACGACAATTCTCTGAAAAGGCTGCCCCGCGACCAGTATCTGCTTTTCTGCACTGCCCATGAAATGGTCGCCTCGGAACGAAACTTTGTCAAAGTCTTGGATATGATAACTGTCGAGCTGCCAAAAGTCATCACAAAAGCCTTGACCAACGATAAGAAGCGAGCGAACAAGCGGCGGGGCGTCATGATATCGAAACTGATGCCCAAGATAGAAGACCTCGCTTGCTACAAGCTACTTAATGCCCACATTGCCAAAACAGCAGACAAGCGACTTTTGAACTGGAGAAGGAATCCAAAAGTTGCAGACATTCTGATCGAGTACGGCCATCGAAATCGTCATTACTTAACGTTTATACGCGAATTCGAACACTTGCTCGACTGTCTAGATGAAGCTTGCGAGGACCCTGCTTTCGCTAAAGCTTTAAAGGATTTTGAAGCCTTGGAAATTTGCAACAACTTTCCTTTGAGAGCCCATTTACTGAAACCTATTCAACGCTTGCCTCAGTATAAGCTCCTACTCGACAACTATTTGCACGAGATGAAAAAGACTTTGATGAACGCCGACGAGCAAGACGCTCAGAAAGCTGTCGCCATATTTTCTGAAATTGTCGATCATATCGACAAGGCGCTCAAGAAGCAGGTAAAATGTATTTCTTACATAAAATGATCAACTGTGTGTTCATGCTGCCGCTAATCTGCTGTTTGCTTGGATAACATGCCGATAATGATTGATTACTTCTACAGGCTCGGATGGAAAAGATTGGTCCGTTTCATCGTCAGCTAATGACCATCCACACTGACGCCTTCTCGTTCTTCATCTAAACTGCCCGTCGATTATGCTTAATGTTCCTAATACCAAATACACAATTAAACTTTTCTAACATGATTATTTTTGTATTCACTAATCAACTATGAATGTTCCCAAACTAGCGTAGTTTTTAGCCAGCAACCATTTTTTACATTTTCTACAAGTTGTGTTTTATTGAATCACAAACCATTTATAACATCGTTAATAAATACACATCATTAATCGTATTGGTATAAATACTCGTCACAATTTCATAAAAATACACCATTCATAACACTTACGGAATGGCACCAGTTACACTTTTGCTGAGCAATCTACTTGCGAACTTCATAAAAAATAAACTCCCGCGTTCCTACTCTAAACGCTATCTACGTAATAATCAGACCATTTTCTGCAGTTCTTTGTTTTACTTCCCTGAGGGAAACTAACCTATTAGAATTAGTCTGCACAAGTTATATGATTTAGCTCGTCTCAATACCGTCGGCAGTAGTAGACAGTATAACTGGTCCCTGGTTGGCTTGGCTCAGCGACAGTTGATCAGTTTCCTTCTCCTGTGGGTCAATAAAAAGTATAATAGATTTTTACTCGTCAATGTACAAGTTAACATTAGCTGAATATTGCGAAAAAGACTTACAGCAACTTTTGTCACCTGGGCACATTCAACGTAAGAGAAGAAGAAAGAAGAATCTTTGTCATCGTCAGTACAGAATTGTTTCAACGAAGGCAACGTTGCACTCAGACATTGCTTTTCCACCAAAACTTCTTCAGCTGACAAGCGAAAGTCAAAGACGGGTCCGGACCAGGACATGGTCAAACTCTGCATCAAAAAATCAACAGATTTAGAAAATGACACAATTAATTGTTTCATAAACTGACAGTTGGTATATCAAATATTTACCTTATCCTTCTTGCTAGCAATTCGGATTTCAGCATTGTATTTCCTGGTGTCATTTTCCTGATTAATCATTGAGATCCACCAAACAGCAAAGGTGATTTGCTTGCCACTGGCATTAGTCATTGGATAAGTAGCAAAGTTGTACAGAAACATTTTCCCGTCAAATTCAATGTAGGCATACGGGCTCTCTGTAATTGAATTACAAAATGAAACGGTAAAAAAGAATCAATCCGCGAGATATACGCGGGTAATATTAGGCGCAAGCGCCCAATATGCATCTGACGAAGGACTTACGGTAAACTTTCCCCTCGTTTCGAGGAAACCGGTAGCAGTAATCCATTCCGTTGTGGAACTTTCGGATGTTATGACGCAATTTCAAGTGAGCGACGTAGTCCTTAAAATTGAGGATTGATTCACAAGCATCGTAAGTGACTTGATTGCAGCTGACTTCTCTGTGAACAAAAGGTAAGTTTAGCCATTAGATTCTTGTCAAAAATATTATTTTTACGTTACCCCAAACCGTTACAAGCTCACCTGAAATGGCAGCGTCCAGTATGTCCACGGTAGTCAACAGATTTCAGCTCAGCTCCACATCCTTGGTCGTTGTACTTGCACTTGAAGGTACAACTTCCGATAAAGTATTCCATGAACGAGTTTCGCACTTGAGAGATTTCTTTCCGACATAAAGGACAGTGGACGAGCTGCTGGACACATCTTTCGCAGACCGAGTGACCTCGAGTACACATCTTGATTGACCCAATGAGGAAGTCTGAACACACCGGGCATTCGATGTGCTCTTCCACTCCAGCAAAGGTGGCCGGCATGATGACCCGGGAGGCATTCGTCAGGGAAACTAAAAAAGCCCACCATTATTACACGAAATATAATCACTTAATACCACTAACCAACTTGAAATTTTCCAGTTACTTACCCGTAGAAAACATGGTGTCGAAATCCGTCATCGCCCTCTCGAAAGTGGCTCGTTTGATACGTTTAGTTCACAGTTGGCCAGCAACCGCAGTAAAGTTCAGCTGTACCACAATTTCACAATACGCCTTACGGAGGTCGGACCACTTGAGGCTGACGCCGTTTCTTGAAATACACTCGAAGACTAATCAACACAGAGTTTGTACTTTTCTCAACCACTGATCAACACTGACTAAAGTTCGGTAGGACTTGAACCACTAAGAACTAATAAGGCTAAAGATTTCGAAACACGAGTAGGTTGTCCCGGCCGACCGGCTTATCACTAATCCATACGTGCCAAAAATATTTTACAATCCATCGGAATCAAGACATTGTTTCCCCAGGCAAGAATGTCGAGTCGTTTTTCCCAGAAGAAGCATTCCTTTAATAAGCTGCTTTTGTGTAAAATGTCCCTCTTTCTCAGCACATGGAAATACATACACAGTCGTTCAAGTTTTGCTCACGAACTTCTGGTCATAGCAGTTTCCTCAGGTCAATATTAAATTTATATTTCCCCAATGCCGCAAAGGCAGATAACCAAATTGACCAAAAGTAGTCTCGTTTCCTGCTAGCTCGAAGAGGCGTTTAATTGAGATATTTTCCTTCTTTCTTTGTTTACATAATATTTGGAATATTTCTAACCTTATATCACATGCATTATCGCATCGCCCCAACGAGACCCCAAAATCCCGCTCCAGCCGGTCCTGCATTTTCGTTGGCCTTTACGCATATGCACAATATTAGCGGGAGCCGGGAAGTTGGCGATTTCGGACAAATTCGGATCGTTTCGGTGCCAGCTGATGATTTCAAAAAGGGAATGGTGGGAAAAACATGATCATGAGTATATGTACACATTTAAAAAGCGGCTATCCGGAGCAGCAAAACGTGTAACGTTGCGTTAATGCACCGAAAAACGTTAAAATTGTTGGTGAATGAGTTTATCGATCTTTACAAAAACATTCAAGAGTCTACAAGCAAGGGCTGAAATACCTTTAAACCGTGTCCATAACAACATTGATCACTTTCATATAAAGTAAATACGCCTTTTGTTGTTCAAAATTTTAAATCAGTCTACATCTAGTTTAGTTTACTAAATTTTAGTGATCTTGATCTTGACGACTTAAATTTCCGGTAGAAACAAATTTTTAGTGTTAATGGTCAAGTCAACATTGCAAAGCGGAAGGTTTGACAATAATTTTGTTGAGAAATTGTGGTGTTTGTTTGTTTGAGAGAAGCATTGAAGTCTTGACCATGCATAAGCTTGATGCAATTGACTGGACCAGGAAGCAAAGTAGCGAAAAACGTTGGTTCTGGTATATCTTGTTCATCAAACACTTAAATTAGCTAATGGTTTATGCTTGAATAGCTTAAAATGCTTTAGATATTGGTGATGCTGTGACCTAGATCAAAGTGTGCGAGTTGAAAGTGTCTGGTATTCAGAATCTAATGAAAGTTGATAGTTTATCTTGGCTTGCCACACCTCACGGTATTGTTTAAGATAGCAAAAAAGATTAAATTACCGGTGATATGCATTACGGGCGTTTACGGCTAGAAGTAGTAAAATGAATACAAGAGTTTGCTAAAACGTGTAAAATTCTCATCTTAGTTTTTGACCGTCTGATTGCAGTCTGGAAAGTATTGACTTGACGTTGGCCCTGCGAATGCCAAGGTTACAGGACGCTGGAACAATAGTGGGCCGAGGACGGTGTCACCGCGGGAATGGGAAACGTAAACGATGGCGATAAGTAAGTCCTACTTATGAGACACTTTGTCATTAGTTTTTATGGTTTCCATTTAAAACGAATATTTGCAGAAAAGAATCAAATTCAACTAATAGTCCAGGCCAACAACATCCGGTTGACCGAGCAGGATGGATTTCCCTGGCGACTTTTTCATGGATGAGTCATCTCATGTACATTTCCTACAAAGATGTACTGAAACCGGAACAAGTTCCAGCTATTTCTGAACATGAAGAAACTAAAGTGAATACTGACGTCCTGGAGCAACTATGGATGACAGAACTACAAAATAACCCTGCAAATCCAAGACTTCGACGAGTCCTTTGGACCTTTGTTAAAAAGCGAGTGCTGATCACGTCCTTCGTATTTCTAACAAGTGTCATTCTTGGATTTTTGTCTTCCGTAAGCTTCATATCAGTATTGATGATTCATGTTGGAAGAATGTCATTGATTTTCGAATCTCGATTTCAGGTCGTACTACTCAAACGAGTTCTTGATTTCGCTTCGGATCCCGATGGATCCCTGTACGAAGGACTCATTCGAGTGGGCTTGCTGATCATCTGTGAGCTCCTTCGGGTTTTCTTTTTCACTTGGACATGGGCTTGGAGCTACAGGTATAATTCTGAATGAAACGTTTATGACTGTATGGGGTTAATTTTAATGATGTTTGATTACAACTTGCTGTGCAGGACTGCTATTCGACTAAAGACTGCCTGTATTGGGCTAGTAACTAGAAAAATATTCCGACTCGCTAGCATGGATGATCATTATACCGCCAGAGTGAGTCATTTCTTTGGGAATGTCATTAGAATATGCTCCCTTCCGGTTGGAATTCATGATTATGAATTTTGTTTCTAGCTGGTAAACGTAATTTCTTCCGACTGCCACCGTATCTATGATGTAGTCGTGTCGATGCAAGTAGCTATTGGTGGACCTGTGACGTTGGTACTGGGCGCAATTTACATCTCGCTAGAACTTGGTCTAATTCCTTTGATTGGAATGCTCATTTTCCCTCTTTCTTATCCACTTCAGGTATAATAGCTGAACTGTAATTGAATTCTATGAACTTTATTCAGACTGTTGTATGCTGGTGTTTTTGATTATTTTTTTCAGTATTTTCTTGCCAAAGGAAGTGCATCACAAAAAGCTTTGTCGCTGAACTGGAAGGATGCAAGAGTCGGCTATCTGAGAGAAGCGTTGCAGTCACTCAAATTTCTAAAAATGTTTGCATGGGAGAAACATTTTGCAAGACTAATATCTGGTAGATGATCGTAGTTTTGTTACTGGTAATTTTCAGCATTACTATGTGGGTTAACCATATGTGTTATTATTGTAGAAACCAGGAAACAGGAGCTCACCTATCTATTTCGTAGCCAAATTCTACAAAGCTTCAGTATTGTTCTCAGCCCAATGCTACCGCACATTGGAGCCATTATCACGTTCATCTTGTACATAAGCAGCGGTAAAGATCTAACACCAGCTCAGGTATGTCGAAAATTTAAAGAATGCTATTTGCTCACAGCAACGTTGTTTGTCGTTTTTGTGATTTCCGGTGCTTTGTTTGTTTCATTGCTTGCTTCTGTACTTTTCGATCTATAGGCGTTTTGCATCATTACTTTGTACAGTGGTCGAATACGGCCTACGCTGAATTCTCTTCGTGCTGGTTTCCGTTCGTATCTAGATAGCAGAATTTCGCTGGGAAGAATTCAGGTGCTTTGTTAATTTTTAATTTTTATGCTTTCTTGTAGTAATATCAAAGTACGATTTGTTTTATGCTCAATGTATTGGCTTGGTACGGTAGCTGTTAATTGCTTTTGGTACTTGGAGTTATCGGGCATGCACAATTTGGCGGGTAATTATCAACTTGAAAAATGGGTAACTTGACAGGGTTTCACCACACTCTTCTTATTCTCACTCTTCTATTACGCAACACGTACTATCAGCCGAATACTTGACTTAAAACAGTCGTACATTGTAGCCACAACCAGGTTACAGGTAGACTTTTATTTAATCAATTAAGATCCATAAATTCAGTTCGACAATCCTTGTAATTTGTTTTTTATCTCCAGGAAATTCTAGCGTTGCCAGACGTTCATTGCTTGAACAATTCCGAAGCAGATGATGTGCAGGGCAGCGGATCTGAAAACGACGCCATAGTTTGTCAGTCTCTGTATTTGACCCGAAAAAATGTTGAGCATGGTTTCGCTCAAAACGGCAGTAAAAGGAAAAAGAAGAAGCGGCCCTTACTGTCAGTGCAACCTGATGCAATGTTCAAACTCCAGAATATCAATCTGAACATCAAGAAAGTAAGACACATTTCAAAAATGTGAAATTTTCCAAAATTCTGAAATAGAAACTAAATCATTGCATTGAGCTTATCGTATTGTTACAGGGCAACTTTGTTGGCATTTGTGGCCATGTCGGAAGTGGCAAATCGACACTGCTAGAGACAATCTTGGGCTTGCTTCCGTACGACAGTGGTAATGTTGTCTTGCGAGGAAAAGTAGCCTATGTCCCACAAGACGCTTGGATATTCAATGGAACGCTTAGGGATAATATTTTGTTCGGGGAACAGTTAGAACCTGTAAGGTAAGCTAAATGTGGAGACAATCAATTGATGAATCAAATTCATGATAAAAATTAGATGAGAATTTACAAGATGAATTGTTTTACAGATATTACAACGTACTCAACGCGTGTTGTTTGGTAAACGATTTCGGTAGTCTGGGCCCAGGAGACCTTACAGTGACCGACGACATTGGAAGCAATTTATCTGGTGGTCAAAAACAGCGGATTTGTATTGCCAGAGCATTGTATCAAAGCGATACGAAAGATATATTTGTGCTTGATAACCCATTCTCGGGCTTGGATGACCGAGTTGCCAACAGCGTTTACGAACGGGTCATTACGGAGTTATGTGGAAAGCAGAAAACAGTTGTCCTTGTCACTCATCAACTGCAGTACCTGAAGCAATGCCATGACATCTTGGTTCTTTCGGAAGGCCAAATTGTGGAGCAAGGGACTTTTGAGGACCTGACAAGAGATCTTGATTCACAGTTTTCGCAACTTATGGTTGCCAGTCCGAGTTCAGAAACTGATACATCGTCATTGTGAGTCCTTTCATCGTTTATACAAATCTCGTTTCCAGCAGAATAAAATTTAACCTTATGTTCATGTCCAGGTTGGAAGACGCGGAAATGTTGGACACTTCTTCATTGAATCTGTCTACAGGAAGTGGTAAGCAAAACTGGATCGAGTCGTTTCTGTCTGGGCAAAGGCATTTGATTGATTTTATAAACTGATTTGATTTCAGCAAAATCTGGACTGCCAAAAACTCCTGTTGGCAGCATTTCATGGGGCACGTACTGGATGTATCTGCAAAGTGCAGGTGGACCGACAGCACTTGCCTTGATAATACTAATTTTTGCTGTGAATATTGGATCAACTGCGTTCAGTACTTGGTGGCTAAAATCATGGTTCCGCTCATCTAAAGTTCCTGTGCAAGGCCTCAACAGTACAAATTTAGCGACTGAAATTACCGGATCTGAGTCCATGCTGGTGATAAATGCAGAAGACCCTCAATATTTTTACTATCGAAACGTTTATGTTGCCATAATAGCTGTTTTGTTGCTAACAAGCTTCATTCGAACTTTAATGTTTGTCGGGGTGAGAAGATACACGGAATGTCGGAATGTTCTAAGCTTGAAAAACTTGCTAATATCCGTTCTCTTTCTGATAGACTTCAGTTCGGGCTGCCAGAGCATTACATGAGCGGGTACTGGCAAATTTGTTCAAGAGCAGATTGAAGTCTACAGAAAAAACTGGAACTGGAGATTTGCTGCAGATTTTCTCCAGGGACATGAGTGAAAGTAAGTTGCCCTTCGAAATGTAACGCATCTAAGAATCGATGATCCTAATTCTGAATTTGATGTAGTTGATTGTGGCCTTCCTCACTCGTTGGAGTTCTTACTGCAAAACATTTGTTTAGTGTTTGCCATTCTTGTGATGGTCTCCATTGTTTTCCCCGTGTTCATTATTCCTGCCTTCCTACTGTTTGGTATATTTTTGATATTTAGAAGAGTTTACAAGTACGTTCGACTTTCAGCATTTCAAATCAACTAGATGAGAATGTGGATAATTTGTATTTCAAACTTTCCTTTCAGTGCTGCCATTCGTGATCTCAAACGCTTTGAAAGTAGTTCAAAAACTCCGATTTTGACGTCTTTGAGCGAGTTTATTTCGGGAATAGGAACTATCCGTGCTTTTGGAAAAGAACGTCAAATGATAACGAAGTAAGCCATCATCAAAATACATGTTTAATACTCTTTGTCATGGGCAACATATCACTGATTATATTTTGTTTCACAGATTTGACACCCTTGTAGATCGACATAATTCGATATTCTTCGCATTTGTAGCCGCCGCAAGGTGGTTGTCTTTCAGACTAGACGTCTTAGCCGGTGAGCCCCATAAATTTTAATTTCTCAAGCAAATTAGTACATTTGAAACTAAATTAAGGTTATTTTGCAGTATGTGTAGTAGCAACTACTGCCCTTTTCATTGTGATATTTCATGGACAAATCTCACCTGCTGCATGTGGACTGGCATTGTCTTATGCTGCCCAGCTGTCGGGTGTGTTCCAAGTTACAGTTCGAATGGCCTCAGAGTTGGAAGCCAAATTCGTTTCCGTCGAAAGAGTAAAGCGCTACTTGAAAACCAGCACACCTGAGGAGCCTGAAAAATTAGAAATAGTTAAATCGCCGGTTCTCCATCCAAACTGGCCGTTTTCTGGAAGACTCAAGTTTGATAGAGTTACTTTGAAGTACTCAGAAAAGGAAACTGTTTTGAAGAACATCAGCGTAGACATAAAGGCTGGAACGAAAGTTGGTAAGTTGGCCCCTACTTATAGCACGGAAACAAAGCGTATTCTTCCTTCACAGTAGAAAATTTATTGCTTGCAGGAATTGTTGGCAGAACTGGTTCGGGGAAGTCTTCACTCGGTTGCGCCATCTTTCGGATATGCGAGCTTTCCGAAGGGTCAATTTACCTGGACGACGTCAACATTGCTGAAGTACCTTTAGAGACTTTAAGAAATCTAATATGTGTTGTACCTCAAGAACCAGCTGTGTTTCAGAATTCGGTCAGGTAAATCTTGGGTCGTGTTTTGTGAAGCTCATAACTCAAATTAAACTACTTAAATTTATTATGTTTTGCCTTTTTGCAGGTTCAACCTTGACCCTAATAAGTGCTTTCCGGATGCCGAGATCTGGAACGCTATAGAAAAAGTGGGATTGAAGCACTCAATTGCCAGTTTGGACCATGAAGTACCTTTGAGCCAAGGACAAAAGCAACTTCTAGCAATCGCACGAGCGATTCTACGCCATTCAGTGGTAAATAATCACTTACTTTTATTGTTTTTTAACCAAGAGTTTCTGAATACAGGCTAATTTTCTGTTGTAGCTAGTGTTTGTGGACGAAGCGACGTCTAATGTTGACCAAGATACTGCTGCTATAATCGACAAGTTGATCTTCCAAGAATTTTCTGAATCTACAATCCTGGTTGTGGCTCATCGTTTCGAAGCGCTTAAATACTGCGAGTACCTGTTAGTTATGGATGACGGAGAGGTAATTTATAAAACCATAATACGAAATGAACGTCTGGTGAACGAAATTGACGTTTTGGCTTATTTTTTCCCCAGATCAAAGACTATGGGCCAGTGAGTGTGGTTACTAAAAATCCGGAATTCTTGACCTACTTTGAACATTTTGAGACTGTGCAACTTTAGTTTATTTGGGCATTGACTAGATACAATTTTTGGAGCCACGCAAATTCTTACTCCTGTTTGCTAGGTTTTATTTGTTTCTGATTGATGTTTTGCTTCAAAACTTCCACAGCAATTAAAATGATCTCTTATGCCAATACTCGCTTCCTTGAAACCCAATGTATGAGCTTCTTTGAGTGAATTTCTTGTACCTAGCCGATGAGGGCGTGGATTGCCGGTTGGTCAAACGCTTCCTGACCGGAGCGACCGCCTTTGTAACATTGCTATTTGCAATGCGATGGGGTGAACCAAACATTCCTTGGCGCTGTTGGTTCATCATGGAGTTTTGAACTGGCTGTTTCCTGTATTGCCAATAATTAGCCCGACAGAAGTAGTTGTTAGAAGCTTGTTGGTCAATCGGGCTACAAACTTCATGATATTTTGACATTTTTTGAGTGTCATATCCTGTCCTAACATGAATCTGTGGCAGCGTAAGCTTCGACTTGGAGCGTGTCCGTGTATTGATGAACCGATGTCTTTGCTCGTCAACTGTGGGAATGGAATCCTCGTGACACTTTTTGTTTCTTTTCGAGTACTTCTCAGCATCATGGACGGAGCGAGCTTTGCGAAATGCGCCTTCGCTGCAAACGATCGGTGGTGCAAATTTGGTGAAGCTCATTTCCCTCTCCCTTGGGTTTCTCACATTGCGATTTTCAGTTTCATGCCCTCGATGGACTAGAGAAGCTCCTGGCACAGATTTGGGTGATTGTATTGAAGGAGACTTCATTTCGTACGGTTTCGGGAAACCAGTCAATCTATCAGCACGGTTCAAAGTCTGCAAGCTCGACTTCTGTCCAGGACCCTCCCTTCTAGCAGACGCCATCAGCTGAGAATGCTTTTCGGGAAAAGTTTCCTAGAAAATTATTATAGTAATTTAGTAACATAGACGCCAGTTTCATAGTTAAACTACGAGTATGAACATACCGTTCGATTATCTTTTCCTTTAGCTTCAGTGGCCTTAATATTTTCTGTCACAGAGACGGAAGGAGGTTCTTTGTTTTCTTCACAATCAGGCTTTTCACTATTTTGCACACCTGTTGTTTGCACCGACTTGTCCACTCTTTCGCAATCTTGTTTGGAACTTCCAGGGCCATCTGACGAGATTTCTGAACCTCCATCTTTTGTATGTACAGCTGCTTCATGAAGTGCTTTGACCAATTTTTTGTAAGCTTCACAATTTTGCAACTCTTTGTGCAATTCTGGCTTTGAAGCTGAGATTCGGATTGCGGGTTCTTTTTCTTCATCTAGATTATGATCGCTGCAGTTTTCTGACTGTAAAGAAAGTTTTCAATAACTTTGATTCCTCTTGAGTTAGGAATTGATTGTTGATTTTTTCACCTCCGAATCTGACAAAACAATATTGTTGTCAGGAAGCGGCTTGTCTTTAGATATTCCTATTCCAGCGCTGGAGCATGAGTGCATAATGCTTCTTGGATAACCTCTGTCATCGAACGAAAAGGGCATTGGGATAGCGACGAAAGCGGCATTCGCAGGAACGCCTGGAAATCCAGAGTATGGCGTTGTGGAAGTGACAACATGATGTGATAAGGTCCTGGTGAAGGCCTTGGGTACCATATACTGAAACTGATGTTAAATACCGGCATTGTTAAGATAAAGCATTGGAATGTTAGTCATCAAGTAAGCCTGGAACCTACCGGATTTGTCACAGCTTTTGATTGTTCTTGATGTGTGATTTGTCCATTGCTATCGAACTGCAGAACTGGAATGTAATTTGCACGGGTAGACGAGACATAATTCAAGGGTATATTGTTGAACCCTTGCATTCCCGAATTGATGCCGCTTGGCGAATCCCCGAATCCCGCCATTTATTTTGCAAATGCGTCAACGGTCGTATTCTTATGAATTTCTTCCACGTGTTCTGGTAGTTTAACACAACTATGCGTAGATCTTCTTATGCTAAACATCTGATTTTATCTACAATTACAAGATTCAATCAAAAACTGCAACGACCGTCATAAAGGTAAACATTTAAAACTTACAGGTATCTACATTATCATTTTCTCGTACATCTCCCGCCAAATTTCATTTATTTTTTAAAACGAAATATATTTCCATGTCAGTATTTTTAGTTGGTAGTCTTTTAAAATCAGGTCAAGTTGAAAAGGTAAAATTCTTTTCTGGCTTCAAAGCAGGCTTTTAGTGGTTCTAAACGTGACTGTTAGTAAGTAGTGGATACTTTCACGTACAAAATTAACGATTTGCTTAAAAGATTCTTTGCCAATATCGCCGTTTGAATGTTTTTCGCCACATGGCTTGGAAGGCTGATTTGTCGTTTCTGTGACAACGCCATCTGGTGAACCCGGTACTGTTGTTGCTGTTTCTGTTGGTGAAGTGGTAATTGTTGTGGGAGACATGGTCGCAGCAGCAGGTGGCTCCTCTTTGACTTCTAGCGTCCCTATCTAAAATAACATTAAAAATTAAATTTTTATTAAATTAAAAAATTAACGCTCTTAGATAGCAAATTTGCAGGTTGAAATCATTAATATCTCTACTTACTTGCACTGTAATAGGGCTTGTATTAATTAGGCAATGATAATGTCCATCGTCTTCAGCTTCAACTGTTTCAATGTACAGTATACTTTGCGTAATTCCTTCAGATCCAGGAAGTAGTGAGACTGAAACACGAGGGTTCTTGGAAACTTTCAAGTTATTAACGGCCATCAACTGCTCCTTGCCATCCTCCAGTTTGAGCCACATGAGCTAAAAATAATTCAGTTTTGTCTTGATTATTTGAGCAAATTTTAATTGATCTGGTCTACGAAAATGTAACTGTCAGCTCACCCTATAGTCACCAAGATTCAGAATATTGCAGAAAAATTCCACATTTGTTCCTACAGGAACTGAAATATTTTTGATTGGACTAGTAAATTCTGGCCCATTGGAGCTCATGAGCTTCATCGGCTCTACGAAATTGGAACTAAATGACAACACGAAAAACAGGAATACAGCCACATATTCCCCAAATCTGCAAAATAAAATCTGCTCCATTTTGTCGCCATGAAGCCCCACTGAAATTTCAAAAGCTTTTCGTCACAGACGCACAGCTAGTCTGAATACCTTGGAATTGGATCTTTGATTAATCAACAGTTCTCATCTTCAAGTTCATCTCTGTACTGCCTTAATGTTATTTTTCAATGGCCAGTCTGTGTCAACATTTTTATCGATAAATTTATGGTTCCGAGCGTAGCGCATATAAGGGTTTCTATTCACGCTCGCTATCAGTTGCACGTTCTTGATGATACGAGTCGTAATTCTGGAGCCTGAAACTTTACTGGAATTCTTGATGCTGGTTGTAGTTTTTTCTTCCATCTTTCGATCAGACCGCCATTTTGGCTCCGGTGATCAGATAATCGCTTCAGCGTTGACAAACGTTGAACGTTGCCATTGCCACTTGGCCACAATGCATTTTCAATCTCAGAGGCAAGAGAAGACACGATCCATTATTCTCAATTTTAAACCGAGTGACACATCGGGTTCCATAGGGGAAAAAATGAGCATTGCAAAATCGATGATTAGTAGGTTATTTTATTTTTTAGTCGTAACTAGACTGTTCACAGCCAGTACATTTTTGCGGAACAGAAAAATTGCGTGGGAGGCTGGATTTATATACCTGCTAATGATGAAAGCATAGGCTCATCAAACTATGTTCCACTAATGTCAAAACTTCTCACGGCCATTTGTTCACCGGCAGGACAACTAATGGGCTAGTAGATGAGCGATGAACATATTGGAATGATATACCCCAGACTCTTTTTGTTGACCTTCCCAAGGACATTTTTCTCAGCGCCGTCTTTTGTCTTTGACTACCAAAGTGTCAAATGTAAAACTTGATCTTCTTTCGCAATACAAATATCACATGCTATGTAAACATTCAAAAAACCCTTAAGAGCCAAGGACATTTTGCAGGAGTCACACCCTAGTCTGATGACCAATTGTTAAAAATCCACATCAAAGGCTAATGCAATGTGTGGGCTCGAGCTTAACTGTCTTAAGGCAAAGACAGGTTAAATATTTGTTTGGTCGGCATATATTTTGCAGGCTTTTGACCAACTCTATTCTACTGTATTTTCTTAAAAAAATGACGAGCAAAAATTTTTCCAGCTACATAAAAATTCGCATGTCGATTGGTTCGAAGATAGATGATCCCTTGCATCTCCTGTGCATATCTTGTATCACGTAACTGAGGCATTGTTGCCAAAAGCGCATAAGATGTTTTATCAAAAGGAAGAAAAGTTGTCTGCAAATGTTAAGGTCTTTTCACATGGATGCTCTTGGGACATAAAGGTCACTTTAAAAGGTTGCATGATAATGCTGAGGAATGTACGCTGCAGGAGCGTTGCTCGCTTTGTTTGAGCGCTTTGATACATTAGTATGATCATTGGCCCTAAGTCATAACTTTTGAAGAGAGGAAATTCAAAACTGACTGTGGAGCAAAAGGGTTGCTGATTGCAGATGCGGGCTATATAATATAGTGAATGTAATGCAGCAATTGACCATCATTACTACGGCAACCTTCAAATGGCATCTCGTCCAACTAACTCTTTTGGCATGGAGGTGGTGGCTCAACGGTTGCGGAAGAAGCACATGTTTTCGCTATATGGCAAACAACGAGATGCAGCAGTCTCTGCCGGTCTGTTCAAGGGGAAGCATCGAGGAGAGGAGAGACCAACCGCTTTGTTTCGTATAGTCTCATGGAGAGTATTACGTGATATTTCTTTTGGAGAATCGCCTACTGTGAATGGGAATATAGGCCAGAGGACTTTGGAACCAAAACACTCTTCTTCTTGTCTATCCGGCGAGACGCGTCTGGATCAGCTGTATTTATTTATTTGGATTTGTGCGTGAATCTCGAGGTGCAGTGATTAGCTTTAAATGGTGCTTTTAATTTAGGTTGTTCTTATAGAAATAATAACTGGGGTTTCTGCGTGCATTTGAATGTTGGAATGATCAACTATTAATTTTTGCCGTCCATTTCCCCAGTACGCGGCAAATATTCGCGCGACTCCAGAAAAAAACATGGAACCTCCGGCACAGTAACACGATGCTCAGCTAACTTTCACTTTCTCCGACAACGAGCCCCGTGCCTTCCCAGTTATTACAACAATCCCACACGTCACAATGTCTTGGCAGAAAGGAGCAACCGGAAATAGTCAGTTTTACTACCTCATAGCAATTAGTCTTGCTTGTGGAGCATATATTGCCAAATTCGCTTTTAACAAGGAACCAAGTCCAATTATCGAAACTGCAGCTGGTCGTATTCAAGGCTCTGTCGCTTACTCAAGAGAGGGTCGTGAGTACTTCCAGTTTCGAGGCATCCCTTATGCCAAACCACCGGTCGGTGAACTGCGGTTCCAGGTAAGCAAAATTTATTTAAGCTGCATCAACGAAAAATTATCAATAGTTGTTTATATATCTAGACAAAACTGAAATGCAAAGGTCGGGAGGGAGACAGATAAGAAAAAGTTGTATGCATGTTGGACTAACTTGTGATGTCTGATTTTTAGTCACCTTTGCCCGCTGATAACTGGACGGACGTCCTCCAAGCGACCGAGTTTGGACCAATATGCATCGGCGTCGAGTTTCTAACTTCAGGCCGATTGCTCGGTCAAGAAGACTGTCTCTACTTGAATGTGTTTGTGCCAAATGTGAGTTGTTTGAACGTCATTTCCAAGGGTAGAATAATTATAGTCAGATGGATTTTGATTCATGACTTAAGCTGGGGTCATTAAGGGAAATCATGATCAGATGTTGTCACTGCTGGCGATTCGTATATATGAACTTTGTTGTGGTTACTGTTCCTTGATTCCGAGAATCATTTGAGGATGTGCGTAGGCCGGATAGGATGGTTGCATTATTTTTGCAATGTTTGTTTTTGCAGATTAAACGCCATGCGGATGGAATCAAGGCTCCCGCTCTTCCGGTCATGGTATTCATACACGGCGGAGGTTTTACGACCGGATCCGCCAGTGCTTATGGAGAACAGTACTTTATGGATGAGGACATTATTCTCGTTTCCATGAACTACCGACTGGGAATATTTGGTAAGAGGAACAATTTTCTACGTCGATTACAAAAAAAAAATATTTCAGAATTTGCTGCAGATGCGAAATTGCAATTAGGCCTGGTGTAGAAATACGCGCCTTGTTAGAGATGGAACTCGATAGCGCTGCATGGATGCCCATCAGAGGTTTTTATATCTTGCAATTAAATATCCTTGTGTTAGAAGCCAGTTTGTGACGTCGGCTGACAGCTGGAGAGAGACCAGTTTGTGTCTATAGTACAAGTGAGATGAGTTAATCTTTGATGAGTTTGATTGCATGCAGCCTGTCAATGGTTCTTGTTCATGTGCCGGCTGGTGTCCTCTTGGACAGAGACGAAAGTAGGACTTTTGTTTGCGTGATGTCTTGATGTGGAGCGAGTCTAGAAAATTGTTAGAGCCCACTTGCATGCTTCTAGTGGCCTACTTGATTCCCTACTAGCGTCCAAGAGTGTATCAAAATATAACAAGTTTGACTGCAAATGTGTGTCAGCGGAAACACTTATTTGTAGCGATGAATGATCATCATACTGACTTTTGTTGGCGCATTAGATTTTTGGATGAGCTCTAGTTAATATACTAGCATCAAATGTATATATAAATATAAGAGATCCTGCAAGAACAGCGTATGAGGCATTTATGCACTGTATATTAGTGTACAAGTAATGTGGCAAAATTCCAGGTTACATTTTTACATTATCCAAGCTTTTTGGCATTAGTGAGGGAGCGCAGTAATTACGAGGCTGTTAGAAGTCAATACTTGTATGTAATACAGGAAAAATAGTGATAACAGTCATAGATGGCTCGAAACAATTGCGTTCTAGCAAAATGGCTGGATTTTGTTTCTTGCAAAATTGACCTACTGTGCTGAATGCACTCGATGCACTGCTGCATACAGCGGCCCCTTTACGTGTCAACCATGCATGCGATTTGATCACGCACCGCGGAAGCTTAATCACAGGTTGAAAATGCAGGCCCTTAATTGCAGGTAGGAAAATGCAAAGGGCAATGGCAGGTAAGAAAGAGGAGTTTGAGAAATAAGAAAGTCTGAATGGTTCAACGCCTTAAGAATCAAGTGGAGGTTACATTGCTTATATTGCAAAAATAATTGATCAGGGTTTACGTAGGCTGTGAGATAAATGCAAAAGTGGTTATGCAAGCGGTTTAATTCACAATTGCTGACGAATAAAATTTTTGTTCCAGGATTCTTGAATGCGGAAGACGAATCAGCTCGTGGGAATATGGGGCTTAAGGATCAAACGCTAGCGCTAAGATGGGTCCGAGAAAACATTGAAAACTTTGGTGGAGATCCAAGCAAAGTGACACTTTTCGGAGAAAGCGCTGGGTAAGCCAAAAACAAATGTTTGGCACCATGTCTCTTTTGGCACTCGATGAATTGCTCTAGACTTGGATTATTGCCTTTTGGAAACGTCAATCTGTATATATTTGTGCCTTGCACCTGTGTGCATGAAATAATTTATCGTTTTCATGTTTACAGGGGAGCAAGCGTTCACTTTCATATGCTGTCGCCCATGTCGAGAGGTTAGTGGAATAAATAGAATCATGTTGTTCAGTACATGCCGTGACCAGTAGATGGCTATCATTTTCAACGTTTGCTACTATTATTTTCGTTTTGTTCTTGCAGGTTTGTTCGACAAAGCAATCTCAATGAGTGGCAATGCGATGAACCCGTTTTGGCTCATGAATCGCAGCTATAGCGAACAAGTGGAAATGCTGTCGAAGCGGTTCAAGTGTCCTGTGACCCCTCGCCGGGAGTTTGTTCGGTGTTTACAAAATGTAGACGCTGGGAAGCTGGGCGTCATCCACCATTCAATTCAAGTATGTAACAAGTAATGAAAAATGAAAGCAGTTTTTTTTTATGAAACTGTACCCTAAAATTTTATTTACTTTCTCCAGTCGCCAATTCACCCGCCGCGAGACGCATTTTCTCCGTCAGTAGAATCCATTGTGGACAGTGACGCATTTTTAACGGAGCAGCCATACAAGCTGTTACAGACTGGGCAGTTTCATAAAATTCCCTGGATGATGGGAGCCAACGAGGATGAAGGCTTAATTTTTGTTGCACGTAAGGACCACATATTTCATATACTTTTTTTCAAGTATCACAATTATTTTTAAATCTGTATTGTGTTTGCAGGCGTATTATATAACGAGTCTCTCTCAGACGCAATCGACGATCCAGAAGTGTGGAACAGGTACATGCCAATCATACTATACTACGACGAGGCCAATAGAAACGCTTCGGAGACTTTAAGGGAACATTACGTCGGAGCCCAGCAAGATTTCAGCCCAATCGAATTCAGTCCCAGTTTGGCAAGGATGTTCTCAGACCGGCTATTTTTTCAGTCCATGCACTTGACTGCTTCCATGCATTTAAAGCACTCACAACTCTACCTGTACCACTACACGTATCGAGGGTCCTTCAACGTCTTTAACGTCTTGCGCTATATTTCACCGTACTCGAAGTTGCCCATTGAAGTACATGCTGTAATCTCATTCATCAAGCACTGGTTCCTACGAGTTGTTTTCGACATCCCTTATCCTGACTATGGTGAATTTTGCATTCAATAACGATTCTCAAAACCATGGGTATCTTTTGCTAAAAACCGTTTTTGCTGTGTTTTTTTAGGGCCATGCCATGGGGATGAAATGTTGATGCTGTTCAACATCAGTCCGTTCTTAGACGTCAGCAGAGCAAATGAAGAAGACTACCAAATGTCGAAACTGATGGTCAAGACTTGGACGGGCTTCGCTAAGCACGAGTAAGTTGTGAAACAATCTTTCGTTCTAGTTTTTGTGAGTAAATTAATTTTAGCTGATTTTTACCCTTCCTGTTTCCAGGTCATCGTTGAAGATCGGAGATATTTCTTGGACACCAGTTGACCCAAATGGGCCTATGGAATATATTCAGCTTGATTCTACTTCAAGTGTCATAACCGACCCTTTCTCAGCTCGGATACAATTGTGGGAAGATCTGCAGATACTGTGATAAAATTACCTGGTCTAGTCATGGGTAGTGGTTCATGTCCTTTCCGTATTGTTAACTAATTTATAGCTTCGTGCAACCAGTAACTGCTGTTGTGATTTTCGGTTGGGTGAACGCGAGACAAATTACACGCAAAAACGCCAATTTCGATTAGTCACGTTTACTGCCATTGTTAATTTTGTAAAAAGGAGAACAAAACTGCTGAATGTAGTTACGCACAAAATTTTAGACTCATGTAACTTGAATGTGTCTTCGAATCGAGAAGAAGACCTAAAATATTATCGCTACAAATCGGAACATTGAAATGTACATGAATGTATATACTTGGGGTATTAACATTAGGGAACAGGTGCTAAGAACGGGGAAAACGTGGTGCCTACTATAAGTGCTAAAAATGGTGTTGAGTAGTTCATAAGTAGCATGCGAATTGTTACTTTGGAAAATTTAACGCTCGCTCAATAAATATTGTTCAAGTCGTTTAAAGGAATTTATGTGCTATTGTAAACTACGTGGAATAATACTATGATGGCCCAAAAACTTCCACTTATATTCGCAGACCCGCTTTTGTCTTTAGGAACCCCTTTTGCTAAACTAGCCGCTACCACAGTGATTGTCTTTGCGGTTACGTTGTAGCCTGGCGCTGGGCTTTCATTTCCGTATTCCGTGGGGTCAGCAGTAGTAGTTGACTTATTTGTATCCAAAGAATCACTCATTTTTGATGAATTTTGCTGCTCTGCCTCTATGGCACATTGCTCTTCGATGCAGCTGGGCATTTTCCCGTCGTAGAAAACGCATTCTAAGCCATTGAAACTGAAATTTCGAGCACAATAATAGACGTAGGGTTTGATGCCATCCGGGCCTTTGAAGCATTTAATAAAAATTGAGCAATCCTGAGGATCTGTGTAAAGGCCAACACCTGGACAAGTTCTGTTTGGACCAATCATCTGAAAAGTCCATAATTAATCGCTAGTGAGTATTTTATCAAGGAACCTGGGGTTCTGTATTAATGTCCTTCGTTTTTTATGTTATCCAGACCTTACCGAAGGACACGAAGAATTTTTTCCAGAATCCAATGGAACTGCTACTGCTATCACAGCAATGTAAACTACAACTAACGACGCCACTAAGATAAAAAAATTCAAATGACATTTTCTAGCCATTGTAGAGGCTACAAGCTAATTCACGCCGTACTGAGGAGATAGTTACCTGACCTGACTTGGACTTCAATTTCTAATAGAGCTTGGAAGAAAAATGGCGAATGTGCCAATTTCTATAATTGCTGCTTCCTGTATGGGAGCAAGGAAAATAGGTTAATTCGGAGTATATCTAATGCATTTGTTACATGACACGCCTCCGTTGCATTTCTCAGGGTTTGTTTGACAATATTTGGCAATTTATTAATTGCTTCTATTTTTCTTGTTTGAATAGCGTTATATTCCTCACAGACTGGCCGGAATATTCCATTAGAGTAATGAATCGGTCCTTTGTTTTTGCTAATTTATTGCCTGATCTCAATTTCGCTAATTTATGAAATGGCTACTAGAATTCAGCCTTGACACAGAGATACCGTTCAGGATGAAGAAGATTCAAATTTTCCTGGAAATAATTGAAAGTTTAATTAATGTCTCTTTGAAGGTATTGATTACCTTCCCTATTGCTTTCTACAATAAATTTGGGCAGTGACGTATTGAGAAGTTTATTTGTGACCTTCATTTCATTTCATGATCAGCTAACTTTTATGAATCATTTAATTGCCAGCAAGCACTACTAACAGGAAGAAAAATCATTATGCACACAACTGTCGCCAGGACGTCCTATGGACTCACAGCTTTGTGCTAATACTTCAAAAATATATATATGAAATAGGCATTGCCGAAGAGCCAGTCAAATGGAGTTTGAAGAGAATCAACGTTTGTTCTAATACTTTGCTTGCTCGCGAAATCGACAATGAAGAATACATAATCAATGCATTCAAGTTACAACTATATACAAAGAGAATGACCCGATTTACTTTCAACTCACATAATTCAACTGTCGCTCAAAGTAGGCGGATGAGCTGAGATTAAATGTCGTTTATAGTCAAACTTGAATTTGACACTGGTACGCAATAATCAATTACACGAATAGCTGAGATTGATTATTTCTTGTGACATTTCAAGAAACAGCTTGTGTGTGTGTAGGTGACCGCTTTGTCCAGTACGACTTTCTCCAAATGGACGTTCCTGCCCAGGAAAATCCAGCCTCTCAGAAAAAGGCGAAGGGGCCCAAAGGTAAATTTTTTGACGGTGCTTGAGAAATTGATTTCAAAATTTTGTTTTGAATAATAAAATCGGTTGCAGGATGGGGAACAAGGCACACAACTGCAGTTCTAGGCTTCTGGGCAATGTGTATTTTGTATGCGCTGAGGTTCAATTTATCAATCGCCATTGTTGCAATGGTCAAGTCGAATCAAACACAAACTGCACAATCCCATCAGTTATACGGAAACATTTCCAGTGTGAGTGTGTGCAGTGAAAACCTAAAAATATCTCTGAATCAACTTCAAGATGAAGAAGCACTCTCGACCCTTGAGCTGAATAATACTGGGAAATGGAATTTGAACGTCCCCCGAAATCGCAAAAAATATACGGGTGAATTCGAATGGAGCAGAAAGGAGCAAGGTTGGATTCTAAGTTCATTTTTTTGGGGGCACGTCTTCACCCAAATTCCGGGCGGCATGCTAGCACAAGCATACGGACCAAAATGGCCTCTTGGATTCGGAATTTTTTTGACCACAATCTTGACCTTTGTGACACCGATCGCAGCGAGGTTCAGCGTTAATGCTCTGATTTTAGTAAGAGTTCTGATGGGACTAGTTGGGGTATGTGATAATGTTTTGGACTTCAGTTCTTCAATTTCAGTTCTTCTAAACAAATTGACATATTATTTCGTTCCAACAGGGAGTCGTTTGGCCTGCAATGCATCTCCTACTGGGAAAGTGGGCACCGAAGGACGAAAGAAGTAAACTTGTTAGCATCGTATATGCAGGTACTTCGTGAATGAAATTTTTTTTGGTAAAAACAAACGTTCCTAAAAATAATTGTCCTGAATTTTCCAGGTCCACAATTTGGAGCCGCAGCTGCAACAGTCGCCTGTGGATACCTTATCGACGGCGGGGTTATGGGCGGGTGGCCTTCTGCATTTTACGTCCTCGGTGGCTTCAGTTTGCTATGGTGTTTCTTTTGGTGTTTTTTCGCCTTCAACACGCCTCGAGAGCACCCGAGAATTGGAGTCGAAGAATTGGATTACATAGAAACATCAATTGGAGAAGCAAGCAGCGATGTAAGCGTTTCTCCGGACTAAACTCTATCTTACAAAACTTCAAATCCTACTTGAACTTTAGCTTCATAATTGTATTTTTTCAGAAACGAGTTCCAACACCATGGAAAGCAATTTTCACTTCAGTGCCGCTCTGGGCGATAATGATTGCGCATGTAGGTGAAGACTGGGGGTTGTACACCTTGTTGACTGAACTTCCGGCCTATTTGGACACAGTTCTGCATTTTAACATCCGACTCGTGAGAAATATATTACGAAAATTCTGCTGGCTGTAGCTCCAGAGGCAAAAGCATCAATTAACATAGGCTCTGATTTTAATCTGTAGAACAGCTGGATGTCAGCCCTACCGCAGATTGCAAGATGGGCCTTCGCCATCGTTTTAACTTATTTTGCCGACTGTTTGATTCATAGAAAGTTGTTGTCAGTCGTAACAGCGAGGAAGTTGTGCAACACGATAGGTAACGCACCAATTATTCAGTCAGTCCATTTAATTTCATACAAAGGTGAGAATGCTTATTGTTTTTTGACAGGGCACTGGGGAGCCGCTGCAGGACTTGTTGCAGTTTCATACTTGGGCTGTGATCCTACCTTGGCGGCCGTCATGTTAGTCATCACCGTTGGCATTAATGGAGCAGTAAATGGTGGATGCATTACAAATCACGTAGATATTTCCCCGAACCATGCTGGAATTTTGATGGGAATTACGAATACGGCAGCGAACATTTGCGGTATTGTGGCCCCTGTAGTTGCCGGTTACATTACAAACGATGGTGTAAGGCTAAAAATGTAATCATTCCGGAAAGACGAAAGAAAAGAGAACCATTTAATTACCAAACCTGAATTTTATTAGGCGACAATGGAGCGATGGCAGCTGGTGTTCTTCATAGCCGCTGCAATCTACGCGTTGGACAACTTGATATACATCTGCTTCGCTAGCGGGACAGAGCAGAATTGGAACCGTTCGAACCCTAGACCAGTTTGCTCTGTAACTGGTGGCTCTATAACTTATGTAAAACGACAACCGTCTTCTCCTGAAGTCCGGAAAAATCTCAGCGAGAGCCAGACTGAAGCTGCAACCAAAGGAGTCCAGATACGAGTGGAAATCCCAAATGGCGATAATGTTGCGCTCAGAACCGCGGTGGTCGGCTTATAATAATTTATAATTCAAGAGTACTAATACCATCTGCCTGTCAATTATATTGGAGATTCATAAAATAAAACGCAAAGACATTAGACCTAGGCAACACTGAACACTGGTAATATCAAAATCGAAAAAAAAAACGTTAAACGTGATAACAAAGTGGCGGCAGTTAGTTGACGTTAGCTCGACATTAGACGACCAAAGCTCACCTACGGTCACCAAAGCCGACCAAAGCTCACCTACGGTCACCAAAGCCGACCAAAGCTCACCTA